>JAGFPH010003231.1:39885-49919 GCA_018207615.1 Philaenus spumarius | reverse complement strand
TGCATTCTATCACTCTTTTTTGAATGTAAGTGAATTATATATTTTTATTCTTACTAATACCTTTTTCCAGTATTTTATTTTAATAACAATAAAACATTGTATTGAATGAAGTACGGCATTTTTGTGTGCATAGGTTGGCAACCCTGCAGTAATAGATCAAGTATGTTGCTAGCGAAAATCTTGCTCTATAACAAGGGCTAAACCGTTTCTTTGATCTCGGCACTGTGCCGCCAGTTTCATGCTGACGTCACCATGCTGACACACACCAGCTGGTAATATTTCAGTAATGTGCACTCAGTCGTTAAGGAAATTTTTTATTTTTGGGTTATAAACAAATTCCCAGCGGGAAAGTTGTAGCCAATGAATTGATCTAAACTATCCAATTCACCTATTTGTGATAAAATGGTTACATCATTATGAATTGGAGAGTTTAGATCAATTCATTGGCTACAACTTTCCCGCTGGAAGTTTGTTTATAACCCAAAAATAAAAAAATGCCTCGCTTTGTAACTTTTTCATGTCAGTCTGTGATAATTCTCAAATATTTTCAATTATTAAAATTCGAAATACCTGTTAAAATAAAAGTTTTTATACTGTTAGAATCCGTACTTTATGCAGATTAAGAATATATAAATTTTATTTTACTGAAGCCTTTTCATCGAGTTACAACAGTGAGTTAACGAAAGCGCGCACATTACTGAAATATTACGAGCAGGTGCGTGTCAGCATCATGACGTCATAGGCGATCGATACTGGGTCACCGTAAATCATCAAAACATTATAGCCCTTGTTATAAAGCCCTGAGCGAAAATAAGAACGTGCATACAAACGATATTTTGTAGTCAAGCTTTTACTAATGTAATAGCTTAAGGTTGACCTTCTCATCGGTTTACTGAATTGGATGCATTTACTTAAAAAGGTAAATCGGAACACTGGTTGGACGTTCCTGATAGGTTTAGTAAAATGTCTAGCTAAAATCGGTTTAATACTTGAAGTATGAACTTTTCTACACGTTGGATTGAACATCAAATTTATAAGACATGTTATGATTTTTATTAAAATTTTAGTGACAGATAAATTACTATCATTTAAAAGCAGCCTTATCATCAGTTCCTTACATACAACCGCTAGACACAGGAAGAAACCTCTTTGTGAGAAAACTTGTTTTAACTGTGAATAGAAACACTGTGATTTCATTAAGTCTGTGTGACATTTAGAATACAATTTAGTTTAATGACGTCAGCAAAGGCCGGAAGTTAATTTGTTCTTGCAGGAAGTGTAGCAACAGCTGTTGTGACTCAAGTATTTTGTGATTACATCTCTGGTTTAGTAAATGCAATACTAAATTTGAATATAAATCATATTAATGTCATTATCTAACGAGGTTGTATACTGGTTGGGTCAGAAGTCTCTACCAATACTTACGGGTATTTTCCTGTGTAAAAATATGATTATCAATATGTCCCAAAGTCCCTGGTTTTTTACATAGCCGCCATTTTGTTATTTAACGTGTAAATTACTATTAAACACTTTTAGCGAAAATAAGTTGAAATTCTGCTCAGAGTTTTATAACATTGTAAACAAACTAAAAAACAGAAATAAAGTTTTTCCAACCACGCACTTCAAATTTCGGCCATATGAATGTTTAATGTTGGATATCTCGAAAACTATTAACTTTACGATAAATTTAAGAGTAAAGCATGCTGTATTTTTGTATTTCAAACCAATTATATTTCGATTTTAATAACCTGTGTGACACATCGATAAGAGTCCAAGAAGACCGTGGTAAAAAATATGTTCCAAGTGCTCGAGATAACAGATTAATAGTTTATACAATAAAACGAAAACTCAAAAGATCACAACTAACTAATACGTTTACAAACTCAAACGGGTTTCAACGACAATGTCATCATCATCAGTGATGATTGAGGTACAATAAGTAATACTGAAGATAGTGACTTTTTCGTTGAAACGCGTTGAGTAAGTAAACGTACTTGTTGAGAGATTTTGTGTTAAAGTTTTTTCCAATCAGGTTATATTCTCGCAAGTCATGCTCAATATTTTTTTACTAAATTGATAGCTGCAGACCAGTAGCCAGAATATACGAACTTACAAACTTTTGTCCGTAAATGTGTTGTGTTTTGAGTAGTTTTATAATGTAGTGAAGTCCTAAGTAGATATTGCGCCACTTGAGATCAAACATGGTGGACGTGTCATGGTGGTGGGTGCCATGGCGGATCTAAGATGGCGGAGGTGTCATGGCAGAGGCGATGGTGGAGACGGTGGCGATGTCATGGCTGGAACTGGGTGCGAGAATGTTGCGGAGTGGGAGCTTTACGCGGGCTGGGGACTCTGTATGAGGTACTATGTACTATAAGCACGTTATAGGGAACAGTGACATGGCATCATATGCACGTACATCCATGTGACGTAACCCGTGTATGTGTTTAACCTAAGCATTATTTTACATATCTAACATCACCCCCTCGTCCAAAATAAGACCCATAATTTCGAAAAAATGTATGGGTTTAATCTAAGATAACCTAAGTAGTCCGGGGTCATCCTTCCCCCAAAACTTTGCCCCAAAAATCCGAATAATCAAAAGAAATTTGTAATGTAAAGTAACCTAAGAAGTTTGGGGTCACCCTTCCCCAAAATTGTACCACAAAATTTAAAAGTCAAACAATTTACAAAATCGTGTATGTTTTTAATCTAAGGAAACCTAAGTAGTCCAAGGTTGTCTCTCACAAAATTTTGCCCACAAAATTTCGAAAAAAACAAAAATTACAAAAATCGTGTATGGGTTTACTTAAGGTAACTTAAGAAGTCCAGGGTCCCCCAAAATAATAAAAAAAAATCGGCTTAAAATAATTTTAAAAAAAATTACCAAAATCGTGTATGGGTTTAACCTGAGGAAACTTAAGTAGTTGGGGCCTCCTCTCTCCCAAAATTTTTCCCAAAAGTTCGAAAAATCAGAAATTTCCAAATTGTGTCTGTTTTTAATCTAAAGTAACTTAAGAAGTCCGGGTTCATCCCTCTCCAAAATAGTTTTTGATGGCTGAATTGATGTTAACAGTCTTAAAAGGGGAGAGAAGAATCGAAGAGGAAGGAAATCTGCATATGAAGGTGACAGTTCAACAAGAAAAATTTTTTCAAATGAAAACAACAAGAAAGGCTGATTAGCTTGCTTGTACAACAAATTGTTGATGCGAAAATTAAAACACAAGTTGCAGCTGGTGACGATGATACTCGTATCGTGGGGTGTGCCTTTGACAAATCTCCTCTACAACGAACTGTTGCTGTTTTTGGTGAGGATTTCGACCTGCTAGTATTGCTAATAGTACTATCACCAGCAAATAACATCTTCTTCATCAAGCCTGGAAGGGAAAAGGAAGAAACACGTATGTTTTCGTATCTGAAATTCCAAAAACTAGAATTTAATGGTAGAATTTTATTTCTGCAATGTTTAGGAAAGTCAAAACAACAATTAATAGTGAAACAAAAAACAACACTGAAGGAAGCAACCCCATTCTGAGGCCCATTATCTCCAGTTCCCGTTTATGTTTTAAGATCCATTTCCTTATTTGTAAAGGGAAAAGTGGCTGCCGAAAAGCTGGAATAAAATGTATCTCTGTTTACAAACACTAACAAGGATCCTGCACAAACTTACCGTTTAGGCCTACTGGATGACGATGAATTCGATGTGAACTGTATTGAAGTGAAGATATATTTTTAAGAAATAGACTTTTAGGAGTAAAATTTAAAACAAGGAGAAAAGTTTCCTATAGTTATTTTGTGTTTGTATTTATGTACAAATAAAGCCGAAAATTTAGATATCTGTATTTCTTTTTTGTTTTTTCAAGACATCTCTAAAACTATAAACCTTAAGAAACAATCAATATAACCTTTTTTGAAGAGAATTTACTCTAGTTTAAATTCATTTAGGATTTGTTTTTCGCTAAACTCGATATTTCCAGAAATATTTAAGAAAAATTTTAAAAAATCATCTTTAATTACTCCCCCTCCCACTCAACACTTCGGGGAATTTTAGTATCTTATAGAGGACACTCGAATGAGTAACTATGCCAAGTTTCAAAATTCGGGATTTCCCCCCTATTTAGTCATTTTTTGCTAATTTGACAGGACTAATGCGCCAGTAAGCGCAAAAATACTATTTCAGCCAGTTTGTTTGAAGTCTACGAGTATGTTTTACCTAAAATATTTCTACGAAAAATAATTTCCACCTTAGACGCAAATAATTGAAAGCAAAATTTTTCTCTGTTATATGCAATTTAAGAAAATATGTGATAAGTTTTAAGTCTTTAGCTTCTTGAACATTCTGCACTATTCTACAACATTCTGGAAGCTTCTAGAACATTTAGGAACATTTTTGCAAGTCTCGGATGTTTCAGCGTTCGATTCCCAGCTGCTACACTGACTTAAAATAAGATATTCATTGGTGCGATACCCATTTTCGAACCGATCTCCTGCAGTTCCTCACTAGGCTGCGGAGTTATAGCAATACGTACGGATAATCCACGTTTAATCGTATTGTATACGGTAAGTTTATAAATGAATATCAGGGTATTAAGGCTTTGCAGTACTATAACAATTAACTTAAAATTGTAAATAATACATCGAATGAAAGAACAACTCAAATAGTTTTGTTGGCACACCTGTGCGCATGCGCATTCACTGTTTCTTCTGTATTCCGTTAGAAAGCGCTAGTAGCAAAGATGGCGACTAGTGAACAGAAATCTTTTGTATATTTCAGTTAACAAGGACTGAATCTGTATTTACAGTGCAAAGTGTGTTTCCTATTAAGCTCAAATGAAATCCTCCAAGGGACAGTAACCTTGGATGTTAAATCCTCCGTAGATGTTATCATCAGTTTGAAGTCATCAGCTGTATTTTCAAAGGGAGGAGTACAACCAAGAGTGACTGAAGAACGTGTTGAACTAGTGAGATAGTCTTCAAGCGTAGCCAAAATAAATCAGTTTGGAAGGCTAGTCGTGAATTAACAATTTCAGGGACGTCTGTGTGGAGAGTTTTAAGGAGTTGCTTACAACTACGTCCTAATCGTTTGCACTTATTACAAGATCTAAAGTCTAAAATCTATGGTTACGTTCCAACTTTACAAACTATGAAGATGTTATGGATCGTGTCGTATTCAGTGATGAATCGACACATCACCTATTTAAGGTGGAAAGTTTTATGGACCTTTCATTTTGCTGAATCAATTAATTGTTTCTTATCTTGAAGCGCTACAACTATAGCTCAGTCTTTAATAGCTGAACTTACTGGTATAACATTTGTTTCTTCAATGGTATAAGTCAGTACGCGAGTGGACGACTTTGTCGCCGACAGCTGGATTGGTCACAAGGGGTCACAAACTTCTTTCCCATGCCCTCCACGTTCACCCGATCTTATGCCATACGGTTTTATCCTTTATGAGTTCATAAAGGATCATGTGTATAAGTGCCTCCAGCTGACCTATCCAACTTAAGAAACAAGATTGAAGCAGTTGTTGCAACTACTACTCCAGACACACTGAACTTGATGTGTGCCTAATTGATTTCACATTGAACACTTGTAGCAAACACTGTTTGAGTTACTCTTTCATTTAATGAATTATTTATAATTAATTGTAAGTTAAATGCAATACATTCAACAAAGCCTCAGAACTTCAACATTCATTTTGAAACAGCCGGTGTACTGATTAAATGTCTACTCTATATTTAAACCTTTAAATTAAAAACAATTGTTTGAATAAATTATATCAACGATTCCATCTTAAGTCTATTGCTTTTTCAGTAATTTTTTTGCAAAGTAAACTTCTAGAATTGTAGATTTTCAATATGTCTAATTTTAGCCATTACTTTATACGATACCATTAAACGTTTGTATGAAGAACTTTTACCGCAAAACATAAACCATATCTACTATGGCATGCAGTCATCAAACTGGCCAATCTCTTTCCTGGATAAGTTGTAACTTTACAATTTACAACCAAACCATTAAAAGTAGTCTCGTTATGTGAAGAGACCTCCCTCAGGGACTTTATTAAACTTAAATGCACTCGATTACGGCTCCTAAATTGCGTTACTCGTCAAAACACATAAAGTGTACAGAGTGTCTATATAATACTGTCCCAATTTCACCAAGCTATTCTATTGATGAAAATAAGAAAAAAAGTTTTAATAAACATAGGTTCGGAAATGTTTAGTTTTCGAACTAATCATAATTTTGTTACCGAACTTTTCATATCTTTGGAAGTAGAAAATATATTGAGCTCAAATTTCGTGTTCATATTTGTTACGTAACCTTGTACCATTGTGCAAAAAACCAGAACTTTGTTATTGTCCATAGCAATACAGAAACAATAACAGTACAGAAAGAAATTATATGTTGAGTATGTAAGCGATAACTTGGTTACCTTTTGAGCTACGGAAAAATATAAAAAACCGATTTGTCATTTGTTATTGAAAAATTAACTTTTTTTGTTTAAACTAATGGTTTTAGAGATATTTGACATTAAAAGTTTAGTATTAAACTTTTAAGTATTTACCAGGCGATGATAACCACCTAGGTTTTTCGCCTTTAAAAACCAAAAAAAAAAAAAAAAAAAAAGTTTAGTATTTCAATAGTTCACACCACGTTATTTAGTTTCAGACAGAACTTTAAGTTACTTATAAGATTCAACTCGAAGCAAAGTCTAATCCGTGAAGTACAATATTTTCTAGACACTCTATATATTAATCCCACAGAAACGTTAATTTTGAATACTACGCCTCATTCTTATCGGTCTCGGCCCATAAGGGTAAAACACTCGAGAAACCGGGCGCTGGCAATGGTCAAATTCCGTGATCGTTAGCCGGCTCATACACTTCAGACACCAGTGTCTCTGATGTTTTACAGCCACCTTCTATTTACTCTCAAAACATGCAGTAAGGTCATAGTTCCCGTTCGTTTTATAGTTTTGTTTACAGTGGTATTTAGTGGTTTATTACGATTACTATTTTGTGACTTTACAACATTTTTGATTATTTTGGTAAATTGTTTACGTAGTTTAAAATATGTTAAGTTATTATAAACGAACATATAACCAGGAGAAAGAAAAGAAATGGGAAATGATGGGTACATCCAACTACTGATTTTTGGTTTGAAAAATGATAATTTTATGGCTTATATCTGCAACTTTATTTATCGGGTTAAATTGTATTTAAAAATAATTTAATAATTAGTAATAATACAGTTAAGTAAGTCTTTGTCAAATTAAATAATTCGTTTACGCTGCTAACGTGAGTTGAACAAATTTCCAAAACTATTTCGGAAATTGGTCTACTCACGAAGGCGCTGAATAGCTGCCTCTGTGTACGAAATATATTAGTACAATTTGTTTGCACCTCAGCCTCCAGCCCCGGGTCACGCACTGCATCGTTCCTCTCGCAGCGGTAAAACTCGCTTTGCAAGTTTGCATCTCGACTTTGTGGCCTTGGATCAGAAAAGCTGACAACATAGTAAAATCCTCCACGTGGATTAGAACCGGGTGGTTTAATGGTATTTTACGTGTTGATAGATTTTGGGGGAACCAGACAATCTATGTGAAAAAACCAAAATGTACAGAATAACCTCATATGTTTATTTTGTTCACAATCTTCACTATATTGTTCCTTGGGTCAAACGAAATTAAAAACGTCATATAACCATGGGTATATTTTATACCGTGTGTCTGTATGTAATTTGTACTTAAACGTTAATATTAAGAAAACTTGTAAATGAATTTAAACCAAATTGTGGTTGAATGTTAGCGTTGCTATGCCAAATGGTTGACAAATATTTGTAAGAAATTATCTCTTTTAGTTTCCATTTACATTTTTAACATACTATTACAAAAAACTATGTCTTTACAAAACATTTAGGTCTGTAAGATTTTTTTTAAATTTGGTGAACAATCCAAAAACAGACTAATATTTTAAAATCAGGTAGAAATTTACCGAATTATGGGCATTTTCGTCTACCCGTACATGGCCTTTATAAATGTACTCTATAATCGAATACCTGATATAAAATGTTGTCTGTTGTAAGTTTCTGATACCAGTTTTATCTTAAGTTACTGAAAACTACCTTTGTGAGGTATACTTAAATGATAATTTTTTGTGAGTTAAAATTATCTAAATTATTAACAGTAATTTAAGTAAAACAGTTTTGTATTTAATTTGTTTAACAATTTTAACTTAACTGTCGAATAATTAAAGCAATGCAATCATTGTTTTATAAACATTTCTTGTAATAAAGGAAAACCTGCAATTATGTATGTCTCAAACCCTACTACATTAGTCATTAACTCCTTTCTTGTCACATTACCGAGTAGCAAAGCGTAGAAATAATGGTCATGTTTGGGTGGATGCAAATGCCCATAATTAGGTTAATTTCTACTTAATTTTAAAAGAATACGTTAGTTTAGATTTGATATGATATAAAAAAATATATTATTATAAATGTTTTGTAAGATGAATACTGTTTTTCCAATATTAAGTAATAAGTCGAAAAATGTTAATGTTTGCCATTTTGAAACAGAAAGTTGTAATGGCCTAAACATTTTATCAACTTATGGCCTAGCAAAGGCAACATTCAACTAAACTTTGTTTTAAATTATTCAGTAGTTTTAGGATCCTTTATATCCAAGGAATAATATTTTTATAGTTTGTAAAAACCCCGTAGGCTATATAAGTTGATTATGTGACATATCTAGCTATCACGCTATACAGAGTCTTTTAGAACTCAATATTTATGTATTTTTTTGGGCCAAATAACATTTAAAATATAACTATTACAAAGTCAGAAAGCCGAAATTTTCCCTTGTCAGTTTTTGACCTAAACGGGTTGATATGCTAAGCTGTAATTATACTTGCGGTTTCATAGCGTAAAAACTGAACTACCAGAACTACGTTTTTTTTAAACTTCCAATTCAAAATGATAGTCGTTTAAAATGTTTGACGCTTAATATCTCGAAAAATTTAACTTTAAAATACTCCAGGAAATTAATGGTTTGAATGAAACAAAAAAGTAATTCAAACCACTAATCGGTCGTTACTGTGTGCGCTCGTCGGACCCCAGTCAGGAACGAAGTTCATCATGCCTTTTCTTCTATTATTTTACCAGCCTTAACGGCAACATACAAACTTAATTTTAATATATCAATTGCCGTTTATTAATAGATTGTTTTTTATAAAAATATTTACTGTTTCCATACGTTTAATGTTATTATAATAAAGGTGTAGAATTAATTATAACATCAAAGATAAGATGGTAAACACAGTTAAATGTCCATTCACTGTAAATACATTCAATAAACATAAAATGTTGGTTCATCAGTCTAGGCCTAACCTAAAATTATCGTGTTTATGATTAATTTATTTTACCTGTCTTAACGGCAACATAAAAACAATAATTTTAAGTTAGGCCTAGTAAGTAATTTTAAGTCTAGGCCTAACCTAAAATTTCAGCTCTTGACAATAATATCTGAACTACGCCGGACGGAACCGATCGTCTCTTAATTTAAATTGATGAACTAAAACACATGTTTTTTGCATGTACAGTATTTACATTCATTGGTATAGCAACCAATTTGGTAACACTTTTTTTCGTTACTCGTATTTTATATTTGTCATTGCCATAGCAACCAATTAATAACACTTTTTACTTTCTCCCCCTATACCATAGTATATGGAGAAAGTATTGTATTCGTCAAAATTTTCGAGTTTGAGTTTTTGGTGGAAATATCCGTTTTGGGTCCCCCTGAACCTAAAAAAGTGGTTTTCGGAGTGATGTCTGTGTGTGTGTCTGTGTGTCTGTGTGTCTGTGTGTCTGTGTGTATGTGTGTCTGTGTGGATGTTATCAGACCTAGAGCCTAAACCAGTCTTCCGATTTTGATGAAATTTGGTATGGAGGTATTAATCCACGGTATCTCCAGGCGTTTTTTTCATTTTTGTGAATTTTTTATTTTTAAGGGTAATTTTCCCATAAAAACC
>JAGFPH010003231.1:17792-39875 GCA_018207615.1 Philaenus spumarius | reverse complement strand
TATAATGAGGGAGAAAGTATGTGTCAGTTTCCTGATACCGTTTATTTTCGTTATGCATTACATTTTCTATTTGTTAACTCCTACCTCAACCCGCATTAAGGAACTTCGTCCCAAAAACATAATACATAATTGTATTTGGGAATCGGTCTACATATTAATGGAATGCTTTTGTCGAACAAATTAAAAGTACTCAGATGGGAAGGGAGCTAGAACCGCAATATTTGATTTTAGGTCCTCTTTTGGTTTTAATAAATATTAAAAAAAAGAAATAGCAGGTTTTCAAAAAATATCTATTCTGAAATGAATTAAGGATATAAAGTTCCTTTAAAAATAAGTAATATAGGCTACATATTTGATGTACACTGCTCAAGTTCTCTTCTGCCTGATAACTTTGTATAAGTAGGCTACACCAGGGCTACACCGACTTGAGTAACTATTCCATCTACAGCAAAAAATAATTGGGCATTTTTGGTACTGAATTTCAGTTCGAGAACCCATCACCACTGAGTAATTTTATTTTATTCGACAGAAGCACTCAATATACATGTAGATCAATTTCCCAAATATAACATGTTTATTAATTACATAGGTAACAATTTTTTTACCTATGTTTTATTGTTTTGTTTGGACTAAAAATAAATTTTACGGGACATAAAGTTTGTTTTTTGAATGAAAAGTTAATTTTTGTAATTTTCTGTACTTGAAAAGATAGCCAAGTTATAAACAAAATATTCTTCTTCCCCTTTTTAATTTTCTAAAACAAACAAGAGTAGTTAGTATAGAACCCGTTTAAAACTCCGATAAATTAAGAAACAGAATATCAGCTATTTTAAAAACTAGGGACTCTCAGGCGTTTTAATAATTACAAGTATATCCTGTGGCTAAAATTTGAAAAATTTTTACTGTACAGTAACGAAATTCAACTTGTTTTTCACGTAATTAATTAGAATTTATTATAAGCATGTTAATTCTTAGTTCGTATCTTGACGCTAAGAGGCAAAGAGTGGGAAAAGGCAAAGATGAAGCTTGATGGAATTAATGATACATATTTAGTAAACATATGAAATTCCTTAGAAGTAAACCAATTCAACTACTAAACAGTAGATAATTTAACAAATAAATAAATATAAATGATAATTCAATTTGAAAAAAAATTTAAACAGCACTAAGTTTTTGTTTGGATAATTTGTTTTCTTATATTTCTTTTCGTCCAGGGAAGGTAACGGGATATTATCTTGTACAACCGTGAATGTGAACAAAACTATTTAATTGAATTGTTTGATGTGTTTTCTATTAAAAAAAATCATGTGTGTAGAAAAATATAAACCCATGGCAAAAAAGGTTATGATAATGGTAAAAGCAATTAAAGTAAATAACTTAGCGCTGGCCGAAAAACTGAAAGCTTTTGTATTGTTGAAAATCATATTTTTACTAAACAAAATGCAGTTTATAGTACAGATGTATATTAATTTCATCAACATTTTAAATTATATTATAAAATATTCTTCCTTGACAAATTACGCGGTATTTTAGGACGGAAAATAATTAAATAATAAGATCAAGTATTTGGTATCTAGGAAAGTCATTTCTGGTATTTATTAGGTTATTGTTATTCCTAACTTAAAGAAATTGAAATGTATTTACTAATGCCACTCTTCACTGAACTACATTGTTTTATTTACCATTTCAGAACCTATCTATCTTAAAGATAAACTTTAACTTTTTATAAGTAGTGTTAATATTTTCCACTTCCCGACTCAGGTGATATTATAATATTGAAAATGATAAATACAGCTGAGGAAAGCCGGCTTAACATTTACGAAATAATAAAAGTACGCAGTAATATCAGGATAAAGTTTGGAATTTCATTCGAGGCATTCCAATAGTGCCAACGTTTAACCGTTAAAATAGGAAAAGCGCATTGGGGAACTGAACATCAGCCAATATGCCACAGAATATTGATAGAAAATTTTATAGTTTGTGTGAAATTAATTCAATATAAATAAAATATAATCCTATTACTTTAAATGAGCAATTCTTGTATCTATCTTTGTATCTTTATATCTTTGTATCTGTCACGGATCTCGAAAACGGCTCTAACGAATTCAAAGAAATTTTGTATTTAGGTGTAGTTTTGATTTTTAAGTACACCCATATAGTTGTATTTCGTGTAAAAACGCAATAAGAAAATATAATTTAAAAGTTGAAAAATTTTAACATAGGGTCTTATGGGTTGCCATGTTGGTTAGAAAATAACAACGAAATAGTAAATAAAGCAATCAAAACAGCTGTTTATAAACAAGCCATGAGATTGAGTACTATCCAAAATCAGCTGTTCATTGGATAGTTTTAAATTACTGTTAAAAAACAAACTAATTTATACTGTTTTAGCACTTTATAATTATAATTAATTGGGCCTGATTTAACAATTTATTTTGTAAAAAAAAGTAAATTTGGCAAATATGAATAAATTCTAACAGTCAATTTTGTAATATAGGCCTGGCTTATTTCTGAAACATAATATTGAGGTTATGTTTACTACTGTATATTTAGGCCTGGTTTCAAAACTTTCGTTGACAGAAGTTAGTAGACCTAGGACTAAAATCGTAATGAAAGCCTCTCACGTTTCTAAAGCATGTATTTGAGGTTATAATTAATCTTTTAATTACTGGTTATATATTTAAGCCTGGTTTCATAATTTTACAAACCAATGTACAAACGAGCCAAAAATTAACGAGATTCTTTAGCGAATTTTCCAACTGCGAGTGAAGTGAATATACATAAACATAATCATGTAAATCTCTTGTTAAAATTATTTTGTTTATAAATTTGCCATAATTAATGAAAATAATATACGACTTTTCGAGAGCATAAAACACTTGTTATAAAGTGATAATCTACACATAAATAAGCTAAACAGAATGCATACATCTGAAAAACTAATCTAAAATACAACTAAAGTTAGAGTAAGGAACAGCCCAGAACTAGAGCAGAGATGTTAAGAAAGTTTAAATACGAAATACAAACTGAATGAGAGAAAACATTGTCACCAGGTACAGGCACGCACACAGAATGACAGATGATCAAGGTACAGTCATTAGACAACAAGTTATTAGACAACAAGTTCTCTCAAACGTCAGCGGTTCGAATTATTTAAACTGAGTTATTCTTTTAATTTTTTCTTCTTTTTCCATTATAATAATTATAATTATAAAGTTATTTTGTCTCCATCCACAGAAGTCGTGCCTGAGTGGGCAATAATCCATAATACTTACATTCATTTTGTTTAGTGACTGACATTAATGTAAATATTTTTATGGACTAATATATATTTACTTTACCCCATGTGTTAAACTGTCCTATCCTAGGAGTAATTTACTGACCTAATTTACATCTCTAGTGATTTAAAGAGTCCATAAGTTAATACTACATCACGCTTCATACAGCTGCTCGTTTGAAACGCTAATTGTTAAAGCAGATTAATTATTTCTTACTACTAAACAAAATTTTATTGTTTAAATGACACTGTTCACAGACTTCTGAACGTATACTTCTGAATTCTACAAACAAAAGCAAATTTTGGTGTAGCCACTTTCTAAAAATTAGTGTCAACAAAAGTTTACCTTCTGATATAGAAAATGCGTATTTAACATTTATACCAAGTAAAAATATGTTTCACTTGCTAATTTCAATGTTTGATTAATAATATTAGTGCAGTGTTTGGTTAGTAATAAAATAATATACTATTTAAAAAAATGTCGTGTTGATTTTATTAATTGTACAAAGTTACAGAACATCCTGGAAAATGTTTGGTTAGGTAAAATATTGAAAGTCACACGTTATAATTAATTGTTTCTTTACATCAATCATTGGATTATACAACTCGGATTCTCCTCGTTGTACAAACACCCCCTTCAAATGATGTAAAAAAGCAGTTATCGTAATAGATATTTACGATACAAGTGATGAAACTGCTTCTTATAACACAATTAATTATTCGTGTTACACAATTTCATGAAACAGTGAGAATTTGTTTCATCACAAAACAATCTTTTCAAGACTTGATTCTTGTCATATTCATTATTATCTGCACTTTGTTATAAGGAGGAATTTTCGTTATTATATGGTACTAGAAGCTCCGTCCCTACTCGCTTCGCTCACCAACCATGGCGAAGTCAATGCAAACGGATTATTGTATACTCTGATATTTTCACAAAAATGATGATTGAGCTGCGACCTTTACACATATAATGTATGATAGCGATCGAAATAGACACGACCATCCCCAATAATTTGAGTTGTGTCATGCGTTGTAATTTCAGTATTAATATTAAAATAATTTGACCACGCAGCTGGACCGCTGACGTGAGTTGAGCAAATTTCCAAAATTAAATTTATAGGCCTATGTTTTAGGGCTTCAACAAACAATTTGGGAAATAAGTCTACTCACGACGGTGCTGAATAGCTGCAAAATGCTTCGCACGCCAATCCGCATATTGGGGGTGTCTTCAATATTCAAAACATTGCGTGCTTCGCACGCCATTCCGAAAATTGGGAGTTTCTTTAACACAGAAAGCATTGTGTGTTTCGCACGCCAACCACCGTATTGGGAGTATCTGCAATACACAATGCATTGCTTGCTTCGCACGCCAACCCCACGGTAAAATCCACCACATGGCTTTGAACCGGGTACTTTTATGGTATTTTACGATTTGATCGATTTTGGGGGAACCAAGCGAGCTATAAGGTCGCGTAAAAAAATAAAATGTGCAGAATAACATCCTACATTTATATTTTTAGAAAACACTCTAAAACATTTTCATTCTCGTAGTAAAAATGTCAAAAAATTTTTACTTCCGGTCAAAAAAAGTACTTCCGGTTGTTGGATTTTTTTGGCTAACGAACTCGTCTGAGCGATGTAGACAACCAACATTAAGGTGTTATATACCTCGGGGATTTATTGCTTCTCATTTGGAACTAATTAGAACCTATTATATTTTGAAAAGTAAAGTATGTATACTTACATTTATTTGATAGAATATGTAGTGTATTTAGTTTATATATATTTTTTTTACTGTTGATTTTGTAAAGAAGCGATGAATAAAACTTACCTACTTACTTACTTACTTACTTACTTACATGTGTACCAAATTTGAACCAAATCGGACTTAAAATGCGGCCGCTAGAGTGCGAACACACACATATATATACATATGAATTTTAATGACACCCAAAAACGTGTTCTAGGGACCATGATCGGTGCTCATTTGCTACTCCCGAACTTGGGTCTTACCATAAAGGCCACTGCAATAGCTCATTTTTCCTATGGAAATTCGCTAATAATTAATAATAAACATTTTTAACAAATTTTGATATTACTAACCAAAGGAAAAAATACATTACGTAACACCAGATGTTTGACTTATAATACAGAAGACCTTTTGTTTACTTTTACCTAAAATAAAACTGTCACTTGGTTGTGAAGCATAATTACCTAATTCTAAATGTTCAAAATGTTTGGCAAACAAGCGTGTTTTGGTTCATTGTAGGCCTAACCTAAAATAATGTTAAGTTTTTTTTATCAAAATCAGCTGTTTTATTTATAATATGTAAAAACAGATGTTTCAATTGATGGTAAGTATTTTTCGTAGATTTTTGTTTGTGTTTGCGTTTACGACATTAAAAAGCTGCTGTGGTTGTGAAGAATAATAAACTAATTCTAAAATTGTTAAGTTGGTTGCTATGGTAAAGCATGAACACGTGTTGCTTTTAATCGGACTGGCTGTATTATCTCATATAGAGCTTATAGTGAACCCAAGAATGTTCACTATTTTTACGAAATAAAATTGCTAAACCTTTTCTTAGTGTGCTTCTATAACCCCATAAGAATATATGTTTAAATTTTCGTATTTGTATCTTATGTAGTTTTTGCTCAATGCCAGTCAGTCATTCGGTCAGGACAAAACCGTTTATGTCGAAAAGATTACTTTGGATTTATATCAATTCAATATAATTATAATGATTAATCAATATTTTTTATTCAATTGGAATTTATGGAATAATTGAGTTCTGATGGGTTTTACTAACCACTAATGCATACAGATACTATAAACAACTTTATTATGGACTTTACCGCAAAACATAAAACATGACATGAAGTCATCAAACAGGTCAAACCATTAAAAGCACTTACGTTATGTGAAGCGACCTCCCTCAGGGACTTTATTAAACTTTATTACTCCAGAGACCACTAAAACATTTACTGCTGCTTACTGTTTTGGTTTGATAAAACATTTAACGTCTGTACATTAGATAGTAACAAGTGTGTGTTTCGTAGACAATTTATAATTTTAAATCTTGAGACAAGTAAACCAAAGCGTATGTTATTCATGTAGAAACCATTAACTGCTTCAGATTATTGCCGACATTAAAATGGAAAATTTACAGTCGCTGTAACAAATAATAAACCCATACGTCTCAGTATACAGGCGCAGCCAAATTTTAAGGTTCCCAATTAGGTAAGGTTGGGTAAACTATGAATTAAATAATTTTTACTACTTTTGTTCGGAAATTTTTAATTATAAATAAAATATTACAGGACGTTACGAGAGTGTAAATATAGTCTCGTTATCAAGTGAAATTTTACAACTATAACATAATATATAGACAGAAAACATAAACCCAGATGAATAGTCCTAAGATAGATGTCTAACTTAAAAATACAATTAAAGTTTAAAATAATTAGGAAATCAGAAGTCGAATACTAGAGATGAGATATGACTAAAACATAAAAATAAATACAAACTGAATGAGAAAAAAACAATGTCTTTTGTTAACAGTTTTTGTCCAGACATTTTCAATCAGTTATTTTCTTTATACACGAATGAAGACAAACGAATAAAAAATAGAATAAATATGATCAATCTATCATTAAAACCAGAAAAGGGTTAACGTTTGTTCGAAAGAAATGTTTAGTCAGCTGATATTTGCACTTGAATAGGCAAATATGTTTAATGGACCAAAAAGTTTTTTTTTTAAAACTTTTAACGCATACATTATTTGAAATTATTTCATTATTATTTCTAATTGATAATAAGTTAAATTGGAAATACCACGTTAGCAGTATGAGTGTCAAAATTAAATGAGGTACATTTGTACCGACGCTCATTCATTTGAAGCTCTACTGTGGCACTTCGATACTTTTAACATCCCATTAAAGGTTAAAGTTTCTTTATATGAACTACAGAATTCTTTTTTGGGGAAACGCATCAGATCAGAAAATAGCAATTGTCAACATTATTTTAAGAGGAATGGAGTACTCACACTTCTGTGCACTCACATATATGAAGTCTGATAATATAATATATATGGATACACACAACTGAAGCACTAGACAAACTTGTAAGTATCCTTCCAGTCAGCACAGGTTAAATTTGCACTGTAAACTTCCCTCACAAGCTGGTGAATATTCATGAATAGGCTTCAGATTCAGGCTAAGTAGGATTTTTTTGAAAAACGAAGTAAAAAAGGGATTGTAAACAAATATACATTTTCAACAACTTACAACTGCAGAACATATATATCATATAGCCTACATTAGTTACGTAACAGTTTGAAAATACCTGTAGGCCTACATGTTCAACCTGAGTGTGTACATTAAATTTAATATTTTGTTATTTATACAAATGTACTACACTGTCATTTAATAAATATAATTTAAAACGAATGTTGGAAAAAAATGTTGAAATAAGTTATAACGAAACGATGATAACGAATTTAAAAACTTATACGCTAAAGAAAACTTTAAGTTTAAATACAGTTTAAAAACGATGTATCTGGTTCTATTATATCAGACGTTCAATCTTTCCATCTAACTATACTGTAGAATAAAGGATATTGAATATTTTATCAGTAAATCTGTATATTCTTTTACATCTACCTGCACACTCTACATCTACTCTAAAACTACATCTGCCGAAAACTCCATCGTGTCGAAGTTTTTACGTTGAGCTATTTTTAATCTTCACCTTAATGATTAATTGTCAGCTTACCTTCGCTTTAAACAGTCGTAGCTCTTTAATCTGTATTTAACATAGCTAACATATTTATTGTCAAGTATCTATCCGAATAATTTTTACTCAATCTTTTAATAATGAATTGTGTCTGAATACTAAAATGAGCCAGATTAACGTAATTGGCAAGATACTTATAGGCGTGTACGTATATTTCATAAATTATGACCCTATGACAAAATATTTCAAATTGAGCTAGTTGACGGACATTATCGACTTTGCACGACCGTTTCTAACAAGAGTAATCTAATTTGGTTTCTGATGTTGCACTATTACTTACAGGGCCGTGCTGTAAGGGGGGGGGGGGGGTTAGTAATTACTAAGAACACGTTTTAAGCATATTTTCAGAATACTAATAACTAACTATTTTAAGATATCCATATAATGGTATCATCTTACTCGTTTAAACTTTACATAGATTGAACGAATAGAAGATAAAACAAATTTTAAGTACAAAATATACATCAACACAAAAATTTTAAAATTTATATAAACAAAAGGAAGAAAATTAACACATATATGAACTTAAATATTTATATAATTTGTTGTTTTTTGTTGATGGCAAATTGTATGCCTATAATAAATAAATAATATGTTTTAAAGACAGAGTTACAGATTTTTGAGAGTAAACAACAGATTCTAACTACAATGAAGCCTCTTACAAGTTAAAAATAAACCAAACATAACATGAATTACATAAAAACAAAATAGAAGCAAAATCAACAGTTATTAAAGTTGTTGTTTTTTCTGTGTTGGTACTTATAAGTATATGTAGGCATACATTAGTTTATATTCAAATCAAGATATAAATGGTTTAAGTGCCTTAATTTTAAAATGAATTGTATTCTGCTATAGTAAAACTATAGCAATGAACATAGAAAATTTAATAAAGAAAGCCTAGTTGTAACGACAACTCTTACAACCGCGGCCCATAACTTAAACGAATTGTGTCCACTCATTTCCATCCGTAAAGGCGGCTTTACACGTAGTTAGTTACTCTTAAGGTGTCCATACACGTACCGGCAAGCCTGTCAGTTCTGCCTAAACAGTCGGCCGGAGACCGGCGGACGGATCGTGTGTGGGTTCCGGTTGGCCTGTCAGTTCAGACTGAAAAGGCGGTCGGTCATCGAATGAAAATTGATTCGGCCATCCGGCCGGCCGGAAGACACAGCAGGAAGACATTAAAATCACAATGTCAAGCGCTTGCCGGCCTCGATTCAAATGAACGTGTATGGTGTATTCAGTCCAAAAGGCCGCCGGTCTCCGGCCGATTGTTCAGGCAGAACTGACAGGCTTGCCGGTACGTGTATGCCCACCTTTACGAGTCACTAAAATCGGGTACTTCACTCTAGTACTCACCTTGTGTAAATTGGTGTTCTATATTCCAGTCGAGTACTAGCTGCGAGTGTCCATCCCAGTCGATTGAATAGAAAGCAATCATATTTACCAGCAACTGTTGGTTCCCCCATTCATTCTTCCTCCACACAATACTCTAGCACAGTTAGATTGTATGACATTTAGCACAGTTAGTTGAGAGACCGATTCGAGTAACACACACGAACGGTTAGTTAAGTGCTACTGAAATCGTTGCTAGTGCGTACCCCGTGTTTTGTAATAGTAGATCGTTGCGTGTAGTTTTCTTAAGTGGCCAAGTAGGGTGAAGAAACCCATATTTTCTTACCCACATTCTTGCTGGCACATTTTATTTCGATTCGATTATTTCCACCAATTATCGCACTTTAACACACGACTTTAAACACTTTTTGATCAAATACTTTTTTCATATAGAGACCAGCTTTGCAAAAGAATACGAAACAAAATTCGACTACTGGAAGTAGCCGCTAAACCGAGTGGCGTCTACACGTTAAAACCCAATTTTAGCGCGTAGACGTCACTATCCCTGTAAAACACTCGCCACAGTGACTTGTAAAGCAACCATTAATGTTCGTTGTCACTATTTTTGCTAGTGTTGCAGGTTGGTTGTTGGAGCCTTCCGACGGTAGTTTTGCCGGGTTCTACAGTAAAACATTTACACATCCTCCTCATGCATTTTATGAAAACTTAAACTTGGTCCAAATTGTTTGCATTTGTCGTTAATAATTCATATGAAATTAATTTCATAGAGGGGTACGAGGAATTGCCCAGGAGTAGAGGACCGCCGGGAAAACTTCCGGTGTCTCGGTAGGTTAGCACGGCCCTGATTACTTATGTTTGAGGCTCGCTTTATTACAGAATGATGAACCTTTATTTTTATTTTACATTTTTAAAATGGTTAAGAGTCACAATTGAATTTGTAATGTACTTCTAAGCAATGGATTTTATTTTTTTTATTAAAACTTTAAGACTTAAAAAAATGTTGGTTTTATGTTGGTTAATTTTTGATGTTGTAGACAATTACCAAGAAATTAGGTTTTAAGTTTTTTAAGTCGGTTACCTTCAGAAACAATAGAAGAAAAATATTTGGCCTCTTGTATGTTTTTTTTTTGTTAAGTTAACGGCTATCAAGATATTCGACCTACAAATTTGTATTGGTCACCATTTAGAAACTTATAAAAGTAAAGTCTTAGTGTTTTTACGCTTGTAAATCGTAACATTCAAAATACTTAAACCAAATTTGAACTCAAAGCCTTATATAACTCTGGAGTTATACTGAGTTTTTTGTAAAAACAAAGAAAATGGTTGATTGCTACTAAACTAAGTTGAATTTTTTAAAAAAGTTACAGAACAGTTTTAATTTAATTCAATGTAGGCTATAGAATCTGATCCTGTATTGCGCGAAGGTTTTTAGTGTTTAGTTGACACCCTGTATATATAAATTGTCAAGTATTAAAATTGAACGAAAGCAATTTTGAGGCCTATACATTCTTTTAAACTAATTGTCAAAAATATTAAAATTGGACGAAAACAATTTTGAGGCCTATACATTCTTTTAAATTATTTTGACATTTCAGCATTTTAACTGAACAACTAATGCAGACTTTTATCGTAATTTTATTCACAAGTTCAATTTATATACATCAATGATATTACTGCTATGTAACATAAAAGAGATCAGTGTAAGAAAAAAATATGTAGGCCTATGAAAAATTATACTAAAACACAGGCACCATCAATCAATCTGAATCCATTGGTCTTTGCAAAGCAGCCAAACTTTGAAATATAATCGTGACTTACACAAACTGTCAACAAGTTTACTGTGCTGGTAGGACTTTGGTAATTAAGGAAATTACTTTCATAACTTTTTACTTAGGCAGAAAACATGAAACTTATTACATTTTGAAAGTTTTGAAGTTTATGTCTTATATATATGACTGAACAACATGCATTTATTCAATAATTCTTGACACAAAAACAACATATATATCTTTTTTTCAAATTTTGAACAGCTATACATAGAATTCGCATACTTTTTTTCGAAACAGTTGTACGAAAGAATATATCATATTCTTTGTGGGAAATTTGGTTACATTTAATTTGAATAATAAACCTTAGTTGGTGCCTGAGCAAATGAAGTGTAATTTTCAGAAAATGTAATGTTTCGACTTGTGGTTTAAATATTGTTAACGCATGCGCGATATATATCTTGATTTTTAATATGTTAATTAATCCGTCAAAATAAAGCGAAGAGGATATTTACTGTAATCCGCTTTTAGTCTTTTGTTTCTTTTGACGTGAAAATGTCAACTTGGTCTGACTTCTTCTATCTTCTTGAGTGTCAAAATAGTTTCATATTCAAACCTTTAATAACTACGATAGTAATAATGCGCGAACAATAATTGAACCCACAACGGATAAATCATGTCTGTAGGTGTTTGTCGCGCAGGATTTGTCTTGCCTGCCACGTCATCGCACCATTGTAGGGGCATTTGAGTGATAATCGCGAATAAACTTTGTATATTTTTTTTATAATAGTGTAGAGTAGGGACTTAAAGTGAGCAGTACAAATAGTCGCCGGGATATAAGTGAAAATCGACATACAATTGAAAATTTCAAAATAATGTGTGCTGTCGTGTTATGTGTTTCTTAAATATGCTCGTAATTATAGAAAACGTAAGGACGAGGAAAGCTTCTTAACATGAATCTAATGAGAATCTTGCAAGCGAATGCGAGAGATACGAAAAGGAATTAAAAATAAAAAGGTACAAAGCTAGTAAGTTGCTGGCCCATCGGGCATACAGAGACCAGCGACAGTCCGAACACCTTAGGATCATATGCAGGCGTTGTTGGAAGGCGATACATAAAACAGTGGTAATATAAAGATCGGAGGGAACATGGAAGTGCCAGACGAGTATGAATTGCGACCACCTTAGAGTGACATTTTGTAAGATGCCTGTGGCGAATCTTGCCCCTACAACATTTAGTTCAGTAAACATTTATACACAAGTCCTTGCTCCAAATCATGTAGTTCTGACTTTTTACTAAGTTGTTTATGATGTAAATAATCCAATAAATAAGTAATCTAAATTATCGACCTCGAGTGACAAACGCAATATTGTTAAAAATCCAAAAAGTAAAAAAAAAAAAATGCGAAATCCTCGACTTTACTTCAGTGTTTGGCTAATTTAATCCCAACTCACCTGTTTTACTATAGTAAATACTTCATAATTTTTAAATGTAGACTAAATTGTTTTACAACTTGAGACTAGAACCGTCTTTGTTGGCCAAATAGTTTCCGAACTACAGCTTTTAAAAATGCATAGTTTTTCAACTCGGAAACTTTTAGCAATATTTTTTGTCCGGTGTAAAAAAATAATGTTATGCACACACGATCAAAGTGTTTTTTTAACTTATTTTCAATAAAATAATTAAGTTGTTAAAGGGGCTTAAATACACTGTATATTTGTTAGCTTTAGTTTTTCAAGTGATAACGTAAGTTTATTCATACACTCAAATCGTCGTGTATAATTTTCTTTATAGACAAATGATGACAAATGTCTGAATAAACAATTGTAAAAATATATTTTTACAGTTTGATTAAATGTCACATGTGTAAATAACAAAGGCAAAATGATGTTCCATGTTTTCCACCTAGCTAGAGTATTATCGGGTGACAAGACTAATTGAGATGTTTCGAGTTCTATTACGTCATCAAATTGTCTCCTCGAGCTGTAATACTATATTTATGAAGGGAACATTTTTGATTCACTATCTAGTTGCCTATGTGATACTATGTACCGATTGCGACAGAATAAACATCAGTACAATTGTAATTGTTTTAAAAAAAATAAAAATAAAATTAAGATAAAATTTTAGGTTTTATCACACACATGTCCCCATTTTAATGTACGCCCTTTAGTTTTAGAAAACTCTGGTAGGTTTGATGAAGATCTTCGAACATATTATTGAAAAGGGATAAACGTCAGGTGGTGAAAGGTTGGGTAGTGGGATGGATGTTCGTTCCTCGCCTACATCAGGCGGTTGCCAAACTTTCCTTGAAATAAAGCAGTAGGGACTACGGCAGTGTGACTAGTGGCTCACTGGTATCTTTCTCGTACCATGGACCAAAAGGCAGATTGCTAGTACGACAAAATCTCTTCAGATCTCTTGCATAAAACTGAAGGCCGTTCTCTATGTAACGAGCCTTTTATACTAACAGCATTCCCGTTATCATTTTGTTACGGACAAAATATGCCTCTTCCAGATACAGTGCACCTTACTGTTACATGCTTATTATGTTGTGACTTCTCTACAACATCGTCAGTACGATGATATCAAAGAAAACGTATTGGGCGGTCTCCTTACACTTTACGACGAGTCAAAACACTACAAGTACGATTCCAATTGTCACACTTTTCATTACAGTATTATTGTTTGTGAAATAGTTCTTGAAACTCTACAGAAGTTCACATCAAACTAGGACCACTGGAATGCCTTTTTCCGTATGAGCGAAAATAATGCTCGCGATAAAAACTTTCTCTGAAAATGGTAAGAACCATTGTAGCGTTAACTAACCTCAAACCGGAAAGTAATAATAATTATGAGGTCTGGCAACAATCTACAATGTAATCAGCTGTATAATTTATGTATTTGCATACCGTATTACATTTGTATCATGCAATCAAAGGAAACCTTTTCTAATAATCTGTGTTTTTGGAATGAGACTAGTTAGCCAGATCTGATATTGTCGGTGCAAAACCATTTTCGGTAGGCCATACAATATAATATTCTAATTAATTTGACTTTAATTTGGAACAGCAACTAATCCTTCCTTCATCTCACGTCTTATTCGCTAGATTAGTTGGCGTACCAATTAAGGTAAAATTAATTAGAATATTAATTACACTAATCCGTAGGCTTAACTATGAAATTCGTACAATATAATATTGTACATTTTAACCAAAAATGTATTTAATTTATTTCACGAAACAATTCTATGTAATATAAGCCATATATGCCTGATTAATGTATCTGATACCCTAATTTGTAATTGCACACAAACAATTTGGTACTTAGTCAATACATTCCTAGCCTAATAGAACCTTTTAAAATTAATATGCCAACATTAATTCATTTACTTTCACTTATTACTAAATTTCTTATACATATGAAAATAGTTCTATCTAAAATAATTATACTATTTCATATACAAAAGCGAGATGATCTACAACGTGGGGTTGGTTGCTTTGAGTATTATTATTCGGATTATATTTCATGTCTGAAACCATTCGCTACTTTAATGGTGTATAGATTAAACAGGTGAAATCACAAAATAAATTGGCGTAATAGATTTCTCCCTATAATTTCATCCCCAGAAGGATTGGAAATTAATTCCCCGGACAAGGTGGTGGCAGCCAAATAATAAAAACACTCAATCATCCCTACACAAAGCGGGTCTGTAGGGAACAATTCCGTTTATATTGGAAGCGAAATGGTTGAAGACGTCAAAGAAATATCAAAACAACAATGCTTTTATTTATCTAACACGTAATCGACATGCTCTTCTTTATTATAAACGGAGAATGATTTACTTAGTTTAGTGTAGTAGTGTTTGGTTAAAAAATAACTTAAAAGATATGGTTGGTTAAAAATTAGAACATATAACTTAAACTTACTTAACTAGTTGTACAATACAATAATTAGTTAACATGTCAGCACCACCCTACACGTGGAGTGCGTCGTTCACTTTGTACTTACAGCACTATACAATAAAGAAAATGTATACATTTATCCGCCCTCTGTACTAATGTTAAAATTATCAAAAGTTACAAGAATAACTTCTCGAAGTTTAGCCTAACCTTTAAAATACATGACGTATATTATAAATTAAGATTAATATGTGCTATATTTTAAGTCTTTAGCTTCACAGCTGGTTTCGGTTTCTACAACATTCTCAAACGTTTCGGAACAGGATGATACAGAATCGTCTAGAACATTATCGTACCTTCTGGAAGATTCTATAACATTCTGGAACATTCTAAAATGGTCACCAACATATTCAAACATTCCACAAAAATCTGTCCTAATCATTCTGGAATATTCTAGAACATTCGGGGGAGTCTCAGCCACTTCGCCATTCGATTCCCAGCTGCTTTACCTATCTCTAACAGGATGTTTCTTGGTGCGATGCGTTCTTTAGCATCCATATCTAGGAACCCTACCCCTGAAGTTAAAAAAATTATTTTCTTCTTGTTTGGGGAATGGATTGTTACTCTACCATAAAACCCATATCGGGCTGCGGAGTTATAGAGGTACGTAGGGAAAAATCACGCTTGCATTAATTATGTATATTGATAAAACAAAACATATTGCAATCATCCCAAGAAATGTGTATATACTTTTTCGTTTCACTACCTCAAAGCTATAGTCAACTCAAAAGATTATATTTATATATGTCCATATTACTGTTTTATGGACGCGATAACTGTCGTAACTTCGCACAAATTATTTTCAGATTAATGCATAAAAATACAGAATGAAAAATCTCGACCGACCTTTGTTAGTTGATAAAATCGAACCGTTGGGGTAAAATTGAAAAATAACACTTATACATATCTTAAAATGAGAAATATTACAACCGTTTGAAGTTATTATGCAACCATCGACTAGTACCCCATGCATGAGAGGTTGTTTTGTAGCATAATTATTGATTCATTTTTAAAATAATTAATTGTTTATGGTTGATTAGTGATCAATAGTATCATATTAGTAAATAATGGTAAATAAGTCAAATCAATTGTTTAATTTATGTATATAAATGTGTAAAAAATATCCTGTAGGAAATGTATATTCGGACAAAATACTATGTGTATGCTATTTTGAGTTTTGTTTTCAAATACGTTAAAAAATCATACGGACTAAAACATCTTCAAGTCGTTTAAATAAAAGAAAGCTTGTTACTTTCTTCTTGATGATACCATTCAGGTGTGCATGACTTTCATCTGAAAACCATATATTTTGTAGGAACCTACAATCATTTTTAATTGATAACAATGAGGGAGCAATAAAAAACTCTGAATATTCGTACCTTCCAGTTTACGGTTGACTAGTTTGTATTCTATAAGGGATTTCACAAAAATGTTTGAACATTCATTTCAAAGGCGATTACTGTTCAATTTTAAAGATGTCCGGTGAAGATTACATTTTGGTGATTGCAGGACTTTTTGAAGTGAAATCTTCTTATTGCTCGTTCGGCTCTTTTTGTGTGGGTACCGTACCCATTGTATTTTAAATACGCGTAGTATAAGGTTGTATCACACATACAAAATAAGAAAAAAATACGTATGGGTTAATTCAATAGCTTTATGGGTTCATTTAGCCACGACACCCACCGATGAAATGGTCATAGTACTTCTTCATTTTGTACGTTGTGTTAAAATAGTTAACTTGTTAATACCTCTGAAATGGACACTACACTTCCTTATTTAGTAAGTTCTGTTATAGCTGTATGGGTTAATTTAGTCACGACACGCACCGATGAAATGGACATTGTGCTTCCTCACTTTGTAAGTTGTGTTTAAATAGTTTACTTGGTAATATCTCTGAAATTTACATTACACTTCCTAATTTTGTAAGTTGTGTTAACGTAGTTTACTCGGCAATACCTCTGAAATGGACATTGTGCTTCCTCATTTTGTAAGTTGTTTTACTTGGCAATACCGATGAAATGGACATTGTGCTTCCTCATTTTTAGGTTGTGTAAAATAGTTTACTTGGTAATACTGTAATTCTGAAATGGACATTGTCCCTCCTCATTTCGTAAGTTGTGTTCAAATAGTTTACTTGGTAGTGTTAAAATAATCAAATTTCAGATTAAACCAATATGGCCAACTATTTATATTCATTACAGTTTTCACTTCTGTCGGCAGTCCCGCGGTTTTTTCCTTTAATTTTTAGGGACTATTTTTGTGGCCAACACACTATTTACACCAAGTCAAAACACTGCGTGTCGAAACGTGTCAAAATCGTTCTTGAAACTCTACAGCAGTTCGCATCAAACTATGACCTCCGGAACGAACTATTCCGTATGAGCGAAATTAATAAAAGCTTTCTATATCGTGTTCAGAATTATTACAGCTTTATTTAACTAACCCCAAACAGGAAAGTAATAATAATGTAATCAGCTGTTCTAAAAATTAATAGCTGATTTAATTTCAACTGTTTATTTTGATTCAAACTGTTTATAATTTACAGTAAATTAACACTGGCTGTATCTACTCATGTAAATAATTCTAATCTATTATCGGATTCAATAATCTATAAATCTATTGCTGGTTAACTCTCCCCCCTGCATGAAATGTGTAAATGTCAAATAGACTGTAATTAATCTTGGATATTGGCACTATAGTTATACATAAAGCTCTTTGGTGTTTGCTCTAGTCCTAATTAATTGTTGTAATATCAGCAAGTACTTTATACAACTGCACTTAATAGTTCTACTTAATAATAATAGCTTCAAGTTCGGACAAGTTACTTGATACTAATTCGAGTTAAATGTAAAGTAATGGATATGTGAGAAGTTAATTGAATTTCAAGCTCCATCTAGAGTCTATTTTTTAGTGAAATGAATAAACTCCAAGAGAATGGTTGCATTTGATTGTAGTTAATTTAGGTTAATATATTATTGTAATAATGTATATTGTGCAGAAACATTCTCGACACAAAATCGACTGTAAAGTCAGACATGATTCTTTAACTGTTTACTTTGTTTTACAATTATATAAACTTGTTTTATTATGGCATGCAGTGTGTTTTGGAACTCTATGAAAACGCTTTGAAGATATTTTATTATTTATTAGCAAGGCTACTCGTAGTTTATATAAATGTATGAAATAAATATCGGGTAAGTATGTAAAGCTAAACAACCCGAAAACTTATAGGGAGTTCCGTTCAAATCAATTTGTTTCCATTTAGGTTTACATACATGATCAGCTGTGCGCCATTAAGCGCAAAAACACATACATTTTCACCAGTTAGTTAAGGTGCATTTCACGTCTATGGGCACATTTTACCTAAAATATTTTCAACATACAATATATTACATAACTTAGACGTAAATAAACGCAATTGCAAACATGTTGTCTTTCCTATATAACTGAAGAGTGATAAATATGTGTCAAGTCTTAGGTATCTAGCTTCAAAGTTCTCGAAGTTCTTTTGATGTTCCACATTCGGATGGAATATGGTAGAAAATGTTTGAACCTTCTGGCTGGAACGTTTTACAATATTTGAAAACATTTTCGTATATTGTATACTATAATATATGTGTTCTGGAAGGTTCTAGAACATCAGAACATTCTGACCAGTCTCAGCTACTTCGGAAGTCGATTCCCTTATGAATTCTATTAGTGCGATGAGGTATTTTGACACTCTTATCTCCGAACACAACCCCTGCAGTTAAAAACCGAAATCATCTTCTTAGATAAGGGATGAAGGGATACCGTGTAACTCCCATAGGACAGCGGGGGTGGGTTGAGCAGTTATGGTGCTACTTACGGATTAACCACGCTTACTTTTACTATATATTTATTTTTATTATATTGATTTGTAATTTTTCATAATATTACAAAACTTTTACTTGAAAGTATTTCTGATCACAATGTCTAGTATTTGTGATCAGGTTAAAATCAAATATAAGTCATAATATGATACAATTAACAATATAAAACTTAACTATGTGGTTAGAAATAATTAACTAAAATGTTTTACCTGGATAACGTATGTAGGATAAGAATATCGGCCAAGTTCCATTGTTTTATGGGGTTAAACTACCTTATTCATGAAGTTACAGCATTATAAATTCGTGGCTTTGAAAGTTAGAAACTACTTCAGTTCTACATCTGTATTAATTAAACATGGCTTACATCGCCTGGCAAGATATTCGTTAGGCCTACTGCTCAGCTGGATTCATAGTAGGCCTTTAGGTACAGCTACCAAATATACAATTTTGGAATCATTCACAGCAGATTGATTAATTTAAAGTTAAGATATCGTATATCCTTGAATGTAGTAGAATGTAACAATACGAAAGCCACGTAGTTTTTCTCCTTATGTCAGAAACACTGTTTGTTAGCGAATATCCTTATTGAAGATGAGCCATTGTTGTGACTATGGTGAGTGAGATTTAAAGTCGGAAGTGGTCAATGAGCACCGATCATAGACCTTATATCACTTATGATGTGTCACTAAAATTTTGTATATTATATTATTGAAGTTATACTTCTTGGCGCCCGTTGTAATCGGGATGGGGTGTCGGGATTTCACGCGGTAGGAGTAAAATACGGAAAGTGCATTTTCATACCTTTTCTCTACAAGAAATACCTCAAGAGTCTCGGTGGGTGAGTGGTTAACGCACTCGACTTCCACGCTATAATCCCTGGTTCGATCCCCGGCTGGTAATTTTTTTTTCTAAAATTATAGGAAAGTATACGAATATACGAATGGCCAAAGAAATATAACTTCCACCGTCTGGTCCGACGCAGACCTAATTTTTTATTTATATAAGTGTTTGAACTGTAACTGCCATATTTTACGTCCGATGTTGTCCAAATTTGGTACGCACGTTGTTCTTCTAAGTAGCTCAGGTGACTCCTTTAGTCAACCGGAAGTTTGTTTTTGAAAGGAGGTAACATAGAGATTTTCATGCTAAAATAAATTTTTTTTGAGGATTTATCTAAAAAAAAATAAATGCAGAAGATTATTCTGCACATTTGTTTTACACTACCTTATAGCCCTTTTGGTTCTCAAAAAATCGATCAAAATGTAAAATACTATAAAATACTCAGTACAAATACACTTGGTGATTTTATGGTGGGGGGGCATATTCTAACCCATGACCAAATGCTGATGGCTGAGATGCAAAACATCGAAACGAGTTTGTCCGTTGAGAGCGAAACGAAGCAGTCGATAATGCGAGGCAAAAGGTCGATGTGCAAACTTGCAAAAAGCATTCCATAATCAAGGTCGAGGTGCAAAACAAAGCAGAGGTTGAGCCGGGGCTAGAGGCTGAGGTGTATGAGGTGTAAACAAATTCTACTAATAAATTTCATAAAAGCAGACGTCTACTGAGTGAATTCGTGAGTAGATACATTTTCCAAATATCTGATTGAAATCCTAAAAGTTATAAACTTAATTTAGGAAATTTGCTAAACTCGCGTCATCGCTTCAGCTGCGTAATCGAATTATTTGCATTTGAGTTATAAATTTGGCTTCTGTTCAACAAAGCTTTACTCGTGTTGAAGGGTTTACAAGCTAATTAATATAACTTGATGGTTCTTAAAACAAACACTTACTTTGAAGAAACAAAAACGTCAGCAGTTTTATTGAATTACTATTTCAATATGTCAGGTATGAATTATCATCCGTATTGTATTCGAAGCATTCTGTAGTAAGAAATATTGAGTTGAATAAACAATGTTATGTTGTTCAAGCGATGTAACAAGGCAACTCTAAAGTGAAACACGTGTCTTTTGTTTAAATATTTAATGTAATTTACTGCCTTCAAAATTGTTACGAAGGTAATTTGTGTTTTGTGCCTCTTAAATTTGCTTGACGCCTTTATGGACTGTTATCGAATTACTTACTTGAATAGGCTTCATAATATAAACTCGTAATACTTTATGGTGTATAGAACTGCTTTTCATATAATATATGGTTGTGAAAATTGTGGAATTTAATATTTGTCTCGATTTCTAGTTAACATAGAACTACACGACAAAATATTTTCTACCTGGGCTATCTACAGGGCGTACTGAAATACAGATCCAAATTATATAGGATGTGCGTGCATTTAAAAAAAAGAAACAAGCTTCGTCATTCTTCTCTGCCCTATACATCCGGCATTCTGGTGTTTGAACTAGATAGCTTTTTAAATATCAGTAGCCGGTAAGAAAATTAATGGAATAGACGCTTACCTCTGTGCTTTCTCTGCATCCAAGGTAGCTCCTATATAAGACAATAAGCCCATCTCCCAACAAGGCCTTCGAGTCATCTTTCCTTCCATAAAGCCATGATATCTGATCTTGCTTCCAGAGATGCTAATTTCCTTACACATATTGGGCTAATGCAGCATATATTATATTATTGTTTTCTATGGGAAGCAAATCAACAGGTATTACCAAAACCGCACCTTCAGTCACAGTGCAGTAAGAAAAATCGATTCTCAAGGTGTTTCTGAGCTGTATAGACATTTATGCCTGTATTTTTCTTTTTTACAGTACTGCCCATATCTATCCCAAGTACAATAGGACTGGTTACAGTCTCCTCTTGGTCTGGCTGGGATTTCCGAAGTGATTCGCCAGTCTGCTTAGTTTGATTGCAACTTTCACAATTATTATTATTAATATAATATCTACCAATAATGTATATATTAGGAAGTTGAACATGTGGGCATTATGGGCACTTCTTGTTTAAAATTTAATTAATTATGCCCGAATTAATATCAGTAGATAAAATAAATGTAATTGTGGTTTGTACGTGCGGGCCGCTATAACTACGCACCCACAACCGCAGCCCCATGGGGGTATATGGTGTGACGTATTTTTCGGTCACACAAATTTTAATATCAGTTTCCGAA
>JAGFPH010003231.1:0-17228 GCA_018207615.1 Philaenus spumarius | reverse complement strand
ATAGATTCCCAAGGAATGGTAAGTTGGAAAAGGTTCTTAATAATAATCGTTTATAACTATTAATTAAAACCATCGTTAATGGTCGGCACATTTAATAATTAATATGTTAGGCGGAACCTTATAGATTCCCAAGGAATGGTAAGTTGGAAAAGCTTCTTAATAATAATTGTTTATAACTATTATTTAAAACTATCGTTAATGGTCGGCACGTTTAATAATTAATGTGTTAGGTGGAACGTTATAGATTCCCAAGGAATGGTAAGTTGGAAAAGGTTCTTAAGAATAATCGTTTGTAACTATTATGTAAAACTATCGTTAATGGTCGGCATGTTTAGTAATTAATGTGTTAGGTGGAACCTCATATAGATTCCCAAGGAATGGTAAATGGGAAAGGTTCTTAAGAATAATCGTTTATAACTATTATGTAAAACTATCGTTAATGGTCGGCACGTTTAGTAATTAATGTGTTAGGTGGAACCTTATATAGATTCCCAAATAATGGTAAGTTGGAAAAGGTTTTTAAGAATAATCGTTTATAACTATTATGTAAAACTATCGTTAATGGTCGACACGTTTAGTAATAATGTGTTAGGTGGAACCTTATAGATTCCCAAGGAATGGTAAGTTGGCAAAGGTTCTTAAGAATGATCGTTTATAACTAGTATGTAAAACTATAGTTAATGGTCGACACGTTTAGTAATTAATGTGTTAGGTGGAACCTTATAGATTCCCAAGGAATGGTAAGTTGGAAAAGGTTCTTAAGAATAATCGTTTATAACTATTATGTAAAACTATCGTTAATGGTCTGCACGTTTAGTAATTAATGTGTTAGGCGGAACCTTATAGATTATCAAGGAATGGTAAGCTGGAAAATGTTCTTAATAATAATCGTTTATAATTATTATGTGAAACTATCGTTAATGGTCGGCACGTTTAGTAATTAATGTGTTAGGCGGAACCTTATAGATTCCCAAGGAATGGTAAGTTGGAAAAGGGTCTTAATAATAATCGTTTATAACTATTATGTAAAACTATCGTTACGAATTAACTTGTTTAGTAATATACTAGTGGCTTGTAGGGGCTTAAAGCCCCTAATTTATGTTCAGTTACTGATACATAACATGAAATAAACTATGTAGTCATTTTGAAAACTTTATTTATTAGAACAATGTATTGCAGCAAAGCATCTTTGAATATTTTTTGTGTAATATCAACAGTTGTCCTTTCCCTACTCACTGGTCTTTTTGATGACTACTTTTACATCTTGAGGTGTTTTTACTCGGCTAAAGGCCACATATAGCGGGCCGTGTGTGAAAACTGGTGACGGTAAGTAAATGCCGATTTTGTCAAAGGTTTGACTCTGAGCTTTATTAAGTGTTACAGCAAATGATATCCGTATTGGAAATTGTACTCTTGTCATATGGAAAGGCATGGTTGGGTCTGTTGGAATGATTTTTATCCTTGGTAAGAAAATTACAGTACCTTTTCCAAACCCTGTTATTACTTAGACATTAGTCATACATTTCCAACACCAACATTCGCACTCCGTTTACTAAACTGGAACCCATATTCATGTTTCTTATAAGCATAACAAATTGTACCACATTTTAACTTAAGTCTATAAGGTGGCATTCCTGTAGGAGTTATAGAATTTATATACTCAAATGGGATGTTTAATTTCTCGCTTGGATTGTCTGATACCACTTCATCCACACTGCAATACTCTTTGAAATCACCTTCAATCAAATTTAAAACATGTTCGTTAATTCTATCGCAGTTTTCATTCAAAGGACAGACTATTACATGATTGCAATATTGTCTAGAAATCACCTCATTTATTGAGTTGCCAAAGACATGCTTGATCAGTAAATCCTCTGAAATTATATAATTTCAGGGATGTTAATAGAATCTGATCCTCTGTCACTTATTAATGTTCCATTGCCTATTTGAAGAAGCCAATTAGAAAATAATTTTTCGCCATCATTTGCGAGCATATTTTTTTCAAATGGATGAGTGTAATGTATTTCCAAACTCTGCTTCTTTGAATGCAAGATTTAATTATTTTTATTCTATCAGACAACGGTACCACAGGAAAAATCTGCCTAAAATCACCACAAAAAAGGACTACTTTACCACCCATGTGAATTTGTCCATATACTGGGTTCAAACAATTCATTACATCTTTTAGGAGATGGTTTATACAATCAAAAGCTGCAGCAGGCACCATCGACTACTCGTCTATTTTAACAATTATAGAAGCTTCTCTGAGAATAGTAGCTTTGTTGAAATTAGCCTTGATTGATGAGACCTATGAGGGTAGTATGGGTACAGGAAGGCCAAGTAAATGGTGTAGTGTAGTGCCTCCGTCTAAAAGCAATGCTGCTATCCCAGTCGAAGCACCTGCTAAGGCAATTTGGCCTCGACCTCGGATTATTTTCAAAATACATGAGCATATGAAAGTCTTTCCAAATCCCCCAGCAGCTTCTAAAAAGAATAGTTTCTCTTCCGTATTCCCAGATATTGCATTTAAGATTCGATCCACGGCCATCTTTTGTTCAAAATTAAGCTTATGATACATCTCTATGCAAAAAGCAGCTTATTCCTGTAGATTGTATGTGGGGTTTTCAATCGCGACTTCAGGTGGAACTGGTAGGCCGAGAGTAACACAGTTGAATCCGTTTTCTCTCAGAATATTCTGGATTTGTTGTAATGATGCCATTTCTGCTTCATGAGGATCAATATGTCATTCATATCTTCGGTTAGTTTCTCTTTGAAGGTAGTCCGTAATGTTAAAGGTGACGTTGGTTCACAGAAACAGCAAATGAATGCAAATAATTGCCTAAGCTGATGTGGTATTTGTATATTTTTTAATTCCTCCAAGCAACGGTGCCATTCTTGATCGTTTTGAAGGAGTCCACGTGATAAAACTGCCTCTTTAAAAGTATCATATGTTGTACCATTGTAGTGCTGTAAATCCTCAAACGATGTAGCACCCTTAACATGAAGTAACAATATGCGTAAATAAAACTTATTTGATTCATTAGGTGCCACATTATACATCCTTCCTATAACTTTACCACCCTCTCTCTGTCGAGGCATTCACGCATTACCCGCAAACCGATAATGTTGCGAAATTTCATTGTTTAAATACTGGAGGGCAGTTGGTTCGCGGTTGTTTAAATCAAACCATGCTGTGAGAGTTGTATGCTTTTCTTCAGATGAATTGAGTGCAGCCTGTTCATTTCCTTGTTGGAAATGGAGGCGCCAAATGCTCTCATGAGAACTTACATATCGCACATTTGAAAAACTTTTAGTTCTATGGTAGGCTATTGCATTGTTAGGATGATTAACATTACTTACAAATTCTATGCATGCAGAATCATAACCTTTATATACATGGTACTTAAATAAATACTTTACAGAACGAACTGTGGGACAAATTTCTACATTAATGTGCGTATTATACTTTAAGTTAACATATAATTGTTATAAGGGACAACATCTCTATTAGGCTATCAACTTGGTGGATACCTTTTCTTGCAACTATTCCATTATTTTTTCGGCGGTAGTTGGGGTATCCATTGTTATTTTCTATAGTTTCCTCTAGAAACTCTTTTGGGTATTTCTTAGTTCAACAATTTTTTTTCATGCAAGGAGTTTTATTATTGCGTTGACCACTTGGTCCGTGTATCATATTCCTTACGTCAATATTATGAAGTGTAGGAAATTCTTGTGGATTTGGTAGTTCAGCACAGACGCATTGGTCAATTTGAGCTGGTTCTCGGAACTATGATCCTTCATCAAGAATCAATAGCATATGGCAATGTGGCAGGATTGTTTGTTTTGTTTCGTCAGTGTTTAATTCAGGGTTGATTTGTGTTCCACAGGTTCTAAATTGAATAATTTTAGAAATATTTAATAGAGTTCAATAAAATTTGAACCACATATAGAAAACATACCTATAATAATATTAATAAACGGTATCAGTTAACTGACACAAACTTTCTCCCAACTTACTGTAGTCAAAATAATATTGTTTTTAATCATTTTTTTTACTACTTTTTAGAACAAAACAAAAACATAATATTCTACCTACGTCAATCGTATGAAAAAAATATTGTCCCAGGCGGGATTCGATCGCGCGACCTTTGAATTACTGGCCGTGCTCGCTACCGTGGTGCTACCCCGAGCGGCCGCCGCCGCGATGCTAGATTGACAACACAAACTTGTTTATGTTTAAACATTTCCCCATAGTTATAAAACGCCGAAGTTTTGATCAAAGCAGGTGTTGTCATTTTGTTTGGCATCTTAAGCACTATAAATACTGAAAATTTGATCAAAACCGTTAAAGCCGTTTTTGAGAAATTTGCATTTTTGTCGTTTTTTATGGGTTTTTAGGGATAAATTACCCTTAAAAATTAAAAATTCCAAAAAATTAAAAAAACGCCTGGAGATATTAGGGTTTAGTACCTACATGCCAAATTTCATGAAAATCGGCCCAATAGTGTCCTCTCTGGTCGTGTATACATACAGACAGACTGACAGACAGACACCACTCTAAAAACACTTTTTTGGGGTTCTGGTAGCACCAAAACAGACAATTCAACTGAAAATTCAAATTCGAACATTTTTACGAAAACAATACTTTCTCCATATACTACGTAGCCTATAGGGTGGAGAAAGTAAAAAATCAGATTGTTACAACAAATTTTAATACCTTCACTGATTAGGCCTATAAAAATTACTTTCCGATATCATTATTTGGTGAAAAATTGTAATTTAATAATATTTAACAGATTTTAATAAAATTTGAACCACATATAGAAACATATCTATAATATTAATATAAAAAATCAGATTGTTACAACAAATTTGAATACCTTTATTAATTAGGCCTATAAAAAATAACTTTCCGATATCTTTATTTGGTGAAAAATTGTTTGGTCATGTCTTCAGTAAAAATTGAATAACTTTAATAATATTTAAGAGATTTTAATAAAATTTGAACCACATATAGAAAACATATCTTTTATAATAATATAAAAATCAGATTTTTACAACACATTTTAATACCTTTACTGATTAGGCCTATAAAAAATAACTTTCCAATATCTTTATTCGGTGAAAAATTGTTTGTTCATGTCTTCAGTAAAAATTGAATAACTTTAATAATATTTAACTGATTTTAATAAAATTTGAACCACACATGGAAAACATATCTTTATAAATAATATAAAAAAAATCTGATTGTTTCAACAAATTTAAATACCTTTACTGATTAGGCCTATAAAAATAACTTTCCGATATCTTTATTTGGTGAAAAATTGTTTGTTCATGTCTTCCGTAAAAATTGAATAACTTTAATAATACTTAACAGATTATAATACAATTTGAACCACATATAGAAAACACATCTATAATAATAATATAAAAAAATTAGATTGTTGCAACAAATGTTAATACCTTTACTGATTAGGCCTATAAAAATTACTATTTCAAATTCGTCAAATGGTGAACAATATTTTATTTTTATTTTGTATTATTTGACTTTTATTTGAATTATGTATTTTGTTGTGAATGTAATAAGTTATAGAGAATTTGATTGTGAATCCAAATCTTTTTTAATATTTAAAATCGAATATATAGATAAAAAGATATGTACATTTTTAAAATGTATTGTAAATTTTGTTTGCAAAGTATATACGTTTTCGATACTAAAAATTTAATCACAATAATTTATAAATAAAGTAATTAAAATGTATCGTATCTTGATGATTTTTTCACGGAATGTGTGTAATAATATACTCTGTTAATTAATACACCACGCCACTTCAGTGTGTAACCCGTCTTACTCGCCAATTTGCATTATGTCTGTCCGCTACATTAAAAAAATCACACTTATAAGGTTTCTCTTCTATGTGTGTGTTAATGTTTATGTTTATCTTTTATAGGTTAAGTACCAGGAGACCGAGCTAAAGCTCGATTATAAGCAGGGCCTAGTTCGCTCACGTCAATAACAGAACTATTATTGCAAATTTCCGTGAACATCGTTTAGGTTGGGCCTATAACATTAAACAACTAAATAAAGGGTATGTTTATTTAGCAGAAGTATTCGTTTCCATGGTACAACAAATAGATACAACATTAGGCTAACCTATAATAAAATACAGTTTAAAAGAAAACAGATGATTATTGTAATGGCATTGAAAACATTTGCATCAGCTGTGCTTTGTATTGTTTAAAATGGACAAATTTCACTTTTTAATTTAATAAAAAGACGTAGAAAACGAATTTTCCCAGACTGGTGACCATTTCCAATCGATTTATCGTGGCCAAAAGCCCCATATAAAATCAAAAAATCAAAAATCCTTAGACGGAGATTCCAGATCCATTTAGCAGACAGACAATTATCTCTCGCTTTAGAAGATATAAGATAAGTAGCACATTTTATTTAACAATATAATTTAAATTAACTGTCATATTATTTTACAGAACAGCTGTTTTATTGTTTTTATTTATTTATTTAATACCAAATATTTAATTTAAACTACAGAACAGCTGTTTTATGTTTTTAATGTATTTATTTAATACCAAATGTTTTAATCTAAACAAAACATATGTTTTTAAATTCTCATGTATTTCTTATGGGCATTTTTCGTTTTTCGGAAACCCCAAATCCCGTTAGTTTTAAATTTTAGAAAAAAACTTTTATTTTTCCCTCGTTCCTTGAATCGATACCTTTAATTTGATACCCATCACATCATCCACCGATTTACCTAATTCCCACAATTTTGAATCTAAAATTTCGCTTACAGAATTATATATAAGGATGGTATGGTATATGGTATGGTATGGTATATGGTATGGTAAGGTAAGCGGAGGGTAGACAATGATTAATTACAAGGCTGCAAAGCAATAAAAGATAATCTAGATATAAAGCACAGGCTAATTAATTATATAATGCAAGGTTCATGAGAATCGAAACGTAAGGCAAGTATTGAAGTACCCTACCGTGTTGTTGTCTTCTGTTTGTCGTGTAGTCGTACTATCAGTCGCTGGTACACACTGAACAATTCACACAAAAAAACTGACTGACTTACTGACCTGACTGACCCTTGAACTTCAGCGACGTGGGGTTTTATCTGCGCGGTCTTGCCTACCGCGCATGCCTCGACTGATAACATTGTGCGCATGTCTGACTTGCGCTCTTTGAATTTCGTTTTCATTTTAGACATGCGCACAAGGAAATTAACGAAATTTATTTGTTATTTCCTGTAATTTTTGGAACATAAAAATAATCCGTTACAATGGTATGGTAGCCTTCCATCCCAAATCTATGAAGAAGGTTTCTATTTGGATCTGCAACGGTTGAGTTTGGAGATTTAGGTGTCAAAAAGCTCACCGCTTCAATTTACTTCTTATTTTATGTCGGTGAAGCACCTGCAAATCGAGTGCCGAAATGGCCGAGACTGGCCAGAATGTTCATGAATGTTCTAGAACCTTAAGGAATACTCAAAAAATGTTCAAGAATGTTTCATACAGAATTTTTGAGAATGTTTTAGATGTTGAAGAATGTATTATTTTATATGATATTACAGATGGTTCTGGAATATCCAAGGTAATACCTGTTTCGGAACATTCTAGAACATTCATTAGGTTTTACGCAATTTTATCTAGAATGTGCTAGAAACCGAAAGCAGGGTAAGAAGCTAGATAATTAAAACTTTTCACTTATATATACTTCTAATTTATATACAGGAGAGGAAAGACACTTGCATTTCGATTATTTTCGTCTAAGGTGTAAAATATTGTTTGTCTACTATTTGATTTAAAATGTACTCATAGACGTGAAATACATCTCAAACAAACTAGATCATGTAAATAAGTCTAAATGAGAAACATAGATTGATTTGGACGAAACTTACAATATGGTTTTGGGCCAGTTAATAGTTAACCTGTGAACAAAGCCGCGGCCACACCTGCTAGTTAATAAAAAACCAAATATTTGCTAACTAAAATTTAAATTATTTCATTTAAATGTAGATCAAGGGTATTTTAAAATGTAGATGTTTCATGATGTTAAAAGAAATTGTTTTAAACTTTTTTGAAATAATAGTTATAAACAATTTCACGCTGAATAGAGAAGGACACTGAATTTAGTAAATAAGTGCACGCTTAGTATTGTTAACTTTTTACAGACATTTAAAAATCTTATAAAAACACTTTACACGAAACAAATGTTCGCTAGATTGTGTTGAATCAGTAATGTAATTCACCATGTCAAAATTATTTTAGCGTGAATTGCACAGTATTTTGGTGACCTTGTAGTTGACTGGTTAGCTAACCTGTCTCCAAAGTTAAAGTACCTTGTTGGAATCCCGTTGAAGATTAAAATATTTTTCTAGTTCCAAAAAAGTAGAATTTAGTTAATATTAGCTCTTCTAATCTAAACAAAAGCGATATGTTTTTTTTAATAAAATAAAATATTTCATTCCGTGTTCAATTTACAAGTCGCACCAATAAATCCGCCATTTCTTATTAACACTTTGAATTCAAATCACGTCACGGAACTTTGAACTACGAAATTAGAACACAGATTAAATTGCATTGTTGGACATTTGCCAGCTTAAACTGTTCCTGGCAATAAAGTCGCTGCTTATTTCTCGACTGATACAATCGGACTTTCGCGGAGATAATAGAAAACTCATGTTTTCTTCACATAGCTTGGAGACGGATTAGATATAATTTGTTGTGTCTCAATTTGGTTTTTCGCCAATTACGTCAATTTGGTTTTTCGCCAATTACGTCAATTTGGCTTTTATTACTGATTTAATGCGCTGCTACACAAATTTCACTGTTGTGGTGTCGAAATTAAAACGAATGAAGTGAGAGCGCATTCCCAGCATGCCGTACCATCAGCCATCGATAAAATGTATTCTACACAGGTGTCAAACTTAAATAGGAAATGTACACAGTGTTTGAGTCAAATATTGCTGAGTTGAACGACCATTCCTTCATCTCTCGTCCTTACCGATTCCGAAGTCTCCAAATAAATACACAGGTTTTGTCATGAGCTCTTACCAAGGAAATGGGTTCTCAGGGTATATGATATTTTGTCTTTAGTTTCACAAAAGCAGTATAAAAACAAATCATCGAATAACTGAAATAAGTTATCATTATACATAGATATTGGGAATCGGCAAAAAACGTACCGTACTGTACATCACTACTGTTACGAAATGAGATGAGATTTATGAGATTATAAATTTATATTTTAATTATATTAGAAGTAGAATTTTATTGGTACGGTGCAACACGCGATGAAGTCAAATCCCATAGTTGCATTTTGTAGCAAGCCAACGACCGAGCTAGAAGAGTAAAATTGAGTGGGGAGTAAATGTTAGAGGGGAATAAATTCGAGACGAGACTTTTTGGGTGGAACCAGTGAAGGTGTACGTCGGGGCGAGACGAGCTGACCATAAGAAGCCACGAGGACAAAATAAGGTAAGGGAAGTTTTTTTGTGAATTTTTGGGAATTTGATTGTGGTATGAATTTGCCCTGAAAATGTTAACGTTATAGCTATAATCTTTTTGGCTCTACGTTGATTATGAATAATTTTGTCAGTCAGTCAGGACTTCTTCTTTTATATACCATACAGTTTGTACCAACACTGGTTTTCTTCGAACTCTAATCTCTAATAACATTTTGGGACAATCTTACAAATACGTAATTCACTTTGCTATCGTAAAATATATATTTCGTATCTGTAACTTGCCTCCCAATATGTATCGTATCATATTTTTGAGCCTATATGAGGTTAAGAATTTTTGGAACTATGTTAAATTTCAGGATAATATCTTTCTGAAAATTTTGACTGAGGTAGACAGACGAACAACCCTGTTTCAATACGGAATGATAAAAAACAATAACGAATCTATGAAATACATAACATTACCTATTTCCATAATATTACTTAATTATAACTATATTAGCTCTTGGAAATTGGCTTGTACTGGTGTACATAACACAAATTTACAAACGCCAATACATAAAAAATAGCTTATATGTTAACATCCATTTCCTTCTGATTCTTTATTGAAAGTCACTGCAATACAAATTTCAACTTTTTGCTTTTTTTAAGACGAAAACCCTTCGTGGTTGTTATTTTATTTTATTTTGTGTTGTAATGTTTATTGATTTATTGGTATTTTATTTTGCTCCAAAAGTTATGATCAAAAATAATTAGTTTGTTATAAAAGATCATGATCAGGTGAGATTTTCCCCCAGATGTACTTTTGATCATAATCATTGTAGAAAAAGTCTACCAATTTCGGGGAGGGAGTACCAACCAATGAAGTTTACACACCAAACTTTACACACTTCTGACTCCGCCCCCCCCCTCAACCATACGTCCGTTGTACGAGTTTTCCTTTTAAAAATAATTTTTGGAAATTTAATTCCCCCTATTGTGACGAAAAATGGGCTAAAGGTATCAAAATAAATGTTTTGACAAATAACTACAATTTCTAAAAATTGCATTTAGGCTTCGATTTTTTATTAAATTTTTTTTAACTTTATTTTCCCCATCTTTGGGAAAGGGTGGAAGAGTGTGATTTATTTACTTCATTCTTGTGCTAAAAAGAGCCTTTGTGCCAAATTTCAAGTTTCTAGCATTTTAATTTTTGTATTAAAAAAAATTACTTAACATGGAATCTAAAGAATTAACAAGGCATGTGTTGGCTCAAAAAATTTATTTTCTTAAGCTAAAACTTTTAAATGTATGTTATAAAGTTGTCCGATTTCCCACTATAGAGAAAACGGGTTTTGCACTCTTTCAAACTTCCCAAACCCCCTTCTAGGTGGTGAACATTGGTAGAATTTTTCTAAAATATTTTTGATCAAAAGAACTGTTTGGGAAAGATCTCACTTCGATGTATAAATTCCAATGACAATCTTTTATTTATATATAAATGGTTATAAATACCTTGTTTGTCAAACAATCCTTATTTATTGTGCGACATGTTTCGCCGTTACACAGACGGCATTATCAAGCTATATTTTTCAAATACAAAACACTTACATTAACAACATTTATCAATATTATAAAATACTAATATATATAATCTTTTATTATATACTATTATAATTTTTTGTTATTAAACGTTTTATTATTTGTAATTGTCATTTCTTTTGTTAATAATTTTTAGTCGTTGCTATGATAAATGGTTGTTATTTGTTAAATACGTCTGGAGTTTACGTCTTGTTCAGGGTTTAATTTTTGTCGTGTTCGGCAATAATAACTAATCTGATTGTTTGCCTTAGAACAACTCTTGCCTGCTAAACATTTTTAATTTTATTCAATTTAAAATCCTACTTTGCACTTCTTAACACTTATTTTTGTAGTATTAGTTATTATAATTATCTAAGTTTTTGCAAATTGACTCCATACTATTGTCATGAGGGGTTATGATTTGAACAGTGCAGGGTAAATACGCGTGATGTATTGCTGTTTAATGAAGGAAGGGGAGGTTAAGATGGAGGATGTGTAAATTGCCGGTCACGTGACTTCTATATACGTGACTTCAGCTGGGAGATGAAACTCGAAGCAAATTTATCATACATTGTGTTTAGGAAGTGTTTAATGCGTGTATTCAAAGCAATGGTTTCGATTGAACTTTGTTTTGCATTATAACAAAGCCCAAATTATAATTTCAGTGGAAGTATAATAATTTCGGAATTGATACAAGACGAAAATTACATGAAAAGTTTCAGAAGTACAAGACTTTATCGGTGATAAATATAATTGTGACAGTTACCTTCTGCTTTATTACCTATCAAAAATTAACTTTCGGAAACAATTCATTTGATTAAAATATTGATTTTGTAAATATTGTATAGTGTCAGTAGAGTCGGCAATGATATAGCGTAAAATTGACCTTGGGCCACGCCCCCTTTTTAGGGGTGTTTTGGGGTTTTTTTGGTTCCTAACCTAAGCCACGCCCCCTTTTGTTGGTGTTTTTTTGGTCTTTTTGGTTCCTAACCTAAGTCACCCCCACTTTTGGGGTCCTAACCTAAGCCGATTTTTGGGAGTTTTTAGGTTTCTAAGCTAACCTAACCTATTTTTGAGGATTTTGGAAATTTTTGGGCAAATTTTGGAATTTTGGGGAATTTTGATTTTTGGGCCGCCATCTTTTTTTTTGGCAGCCATCTTGTTTTGTAATAATTAATATTTAATTTAATTTAATTATTTGCTTTGAAAGAAGTTTGGATGTCTCCGAGAGTCGAACCGGGTACCACCATGACCCGATTCCACGACGTAGACCGTTAGTCTACGCTGACTCTGTTAAGAAGTAACTATCTAGTCGAGTATATAAGTTTAACATTCGCCCTCAACCTTGTATCAGATACAAGGTGTTATAGTGTCGTTGGTATATAGTATAAATTGCATTATATAATCCCGAACATTACCGATCGGCCCCGAATCCAACCGAAGCGCACTTAGAAGAAATTAAGACCTGCAAACCGGTATTTTCCGAACTTAAGGCTCTGCCGCAACCCCTGCAAGCCGTACTTAGACGAAATAAAACTTAGGCTAACCATAGGCGCTGCCGCAACCACTTATAATATATTTCTACTGGTCTTACCTGAGCCAAAATGCCAGACTTGACCGAGCTTAGGCTACGCTGTACCCTGAATTATCTTTATAAAATGTGTTATAACGTATGGCAAACCGAGCTAACCCCAACGTAAGGTTCTGTCGGAGTCCAACCGATGGGCACTTAGTAAAAATTAAGACTTTGGCCAAAATTAGGCTCTCCCGAAATCCATGCAAGACGCGCTTAGGCTAACCATAGGCCCTGCCGCAACCCGTGCGTATGATATACACTATTTCTACCGGTCTTACCCGAACCAAAACACCGGACTTGACTGAGCTTAGGCTTCGCTGTACCCTTGTAATATAATGTAAAACGTGTTATAATATAAGGAAAACCGAGCTTACCCAAACGTAAGGCTCAGCCCGAGTTAAAGCCGAACTTAGCTGAACTTAAACTTTGGCTAACCTTAGGCTCTGCCGCAACCCATTCGTATGATATACGTAATTACATAACCGACCAAAATGTAATGTTTCTAAAATATAAATCAAGTTGTATTCGGTCTGACTCAATCCCCGAGGTCACCCCTCATCCAAATTTTGCAACAAAATTTCGAAAAAACGGAAATGTTAATGTTTTTAACTGATGCTTAAGTGCAAACGAATTCTACAATATATTTCGTACACGTAGGCAGCTATTCAGCGCCTTAGTGTGTAGACAGAGTCCCCGCATAAGGTTATTAATATAAAATTTGCTCAACTCAACGGTATTTTCCGAAAGTAAGGCTCTGCCGCAACCCTTGCAAACCGCACTTAACCGAAATAAAACTACCTAACCCACTTATTGGATTACCTTTGGCATTTTACTTTTTAATAGTTTCGTTAAAAGTTAGACTACTTTTCTCTAAAGTTTCCAGGTTGATAGCATCTTTACCAGAAATAGGATTGCCTAAATTACGTAATAGCTTGCACCTTATGTCTAGTCCCCATAGGGGTGTGAGATTGTATCCATCAGCCTTAGAATCCCGAATGCGATGCGTTCCCCAGAGTATCGATCAAACTTGTCTACGCTCATCGTAACAATGTTCGAATTTGTAGTGCAATTTCAAACAAGTAGATACCTGAGTAGAGAGATACAATGAACGAAGAGGACCCGAAAGACAGTCAAATATAGCGCAGCATGACAGATACCCATCACTGCAACATACGTGATAAACGAGCATGAGTGCAACGAGTGATAAGTGTGCATGTGTAACGAGATTTTAGTACGATGGCTTCGGAGGCTATTGCACAACATTGTGTATTGAAAACTGGCAATTAATAGTCGCCATGATAAATCTGGGGAAATAATTAAAATAAAAAACAGAATTTAAATGTAATTATATTTACAAGGTTTCGACTGTAGCGCTTTCTAGTAGAGAGTTTTAGAAATATTAACCCGCCCGACGGTAGCGCGTTCTAGTAGAGAATCAGCGAATTCATTTGAAAGTACAACGGATGCAACTCTGCCGACTCTGCATTGTTACACATGGTAACATAAATTTTGGCTGATTCATGTGGAATCAGTCTACATCTTAAGATTGGTTATGTAATTACGTATATCATACACAAAGGTGTGGCAGAGCCTAAGGTTAGGTTAGCCAAAGTTTTAGTTCGGCTAGGTGTTGTTCGGCTGGACTCTCGAGAGCCTTACGTTCGGGTAAGTAATTATAATAATTGAAGTTGTAACATAACCTCAAAGTATATTCTATACCGGTTTGTATGGTATAAACAGTCAAGAGTACAGCGAAGCCTAAGTTTTAGTTCGGAAAAGATCGGATAGTCCAGGGCCACCAAATTAGTGTAAAGATTTACATTACATTTGCTAAATATTGGAATGACTAGTCAGCATCTAGATGGGGTGTCGATTTTATAACAATGTACAGAAATGTAAGTCAGTTAAAGTTCAGAATGCTGGTTCAACAAAATTCGGGGAAAAGCGTTAAGTATAATCGTGCTAATAAATAATTTAGAACATAAAATCATTATCAAAAGTTTTTATGTAAATCAAGGGTGCGGCAGTGAATAAGGTCGTAGAAGTGGTAAAGTATCGAGTAAAAAGAAACGAGTTATAAAACAGAGACATGTTATTAATAACCAATCGATTAAACGGTACACTACATAGAGTAACTATTGATAATTTTAATGTAAAAGGTAAAACCGTGAAAGTGTTACTAAGCTGCCGTGTCTACCGACAAACATACGTAGAATTTATATTGAAAAAAATTTAAAGGTGGCTTTTAACGTTAAGTAATACACGCGGATTAGGTTAAGTTTGGTTATGTAATTACGTATATCATACACAAGGGTGCGGCAGAGCCTAAGGTTAGGTTAGCTAAAGTTTTATTTCGGTTAAGTGTGGTTTGCAAGGGTTGCGGCCAGAGCTTTACGTTCGAAATAGATCGGTAGAAACAGTTATATCATAAGCATGGAATGCGGCAGAGCCTTACGTTCGGAAAATACCGTTGAGTTGAGCAAATTTTATATTAATAACTTTATGCGGGGAATCTGTCTACACACGAAGGCGCTGTGTACGAAATATATTGTAGAATTCGTTTGCACTTAAGCATCCGTTAAAAATATTAACATTTCCGTTTTTTCGAAATTTTGTTGCAAAATTTGTGGGAGGGGTGACGCCGGGGATTGAGTTAGATCGAATACAACTTGATTTATTTTTTAGAAACATTACGTTATATTTTGGTCGGTTATGTAATTACGTATATCATACGCATGGGTTGCGGCAGAGCCTAAGGTTTGCCAAAGTTTTAGTTCAGCTAAGTTCCGCTAAGTTCGAGCTGATCCTTACGTTTGGGTCAGCTCGGTTTTCCTTACATTATAACACGTTTTACATTATATTACAAGGGTACAGCGAAGCCTAACCTCAGTCAAGTCTGGCATTTTGGTTCGTGTAAGACCGGTATAAATAGTGTATATCATACGCACGGGTTGCGGCAGCGCCTATGGTTAGCCTAAGTGCGGCTTGCATGGGTTGCGGGAGAGCCTAATTTTGGCCAAAGTCTTAATTTTTACTAAGTGCCCTTCGGTTGGACTCCGACAGAACCTTAAGTTCGGGTTAGCTCGGTTTTCCATTCGTTATAACACATTTTATAAAGATAATCAGGGTACAGCGTAGCCTAAGCTCGGTCAAGTCCGGCATTTTGGCTCAGGTAAGACCAGTAGACATATATTATAAGTGGTTGCGGTAGCGCCTATGGTTAGCCTAAGTTTTATTTCGTCTAAGTACGGCTTGCAGGGGTTGCGGCAGAGCCATACGTTCGGAAAATACCGGTTTGCAGGTCTTAATTTCTTCTAAGTGCGCTTCGGTTGGATTCGGGGCCGATCGGTAATGTTCGGGATTATATAATGCAATTTATACTATATACCAACGACACTATAACACCTTGTATCTGATACAAGGTTGAGGGCGAATGTTAAACTTATATACTCGACTAGATAGTTACTTCTTAACAGAGTCAGCGTAGACTAACGGTCTACGTCGTGGACTCGGGTCATGGTGGTACCCGGTTCGACTCTCGGAGACATCCAAACATTTTTCAAAGCAAATAATTAAATTAAATTAAATATTAATTATTACAAAACAAGATGGTTACAAAAAAAATGGCGGCCCAAAAATCAAAATAAAAAAAATCTAAAATTTGCCCAAAAATTCCCAAAATTGCCCATAAATCCAAAATCTTTAAAAATCCAAAAAACCCCAAAATCTTAAAAAAACCAAAATGTTAAAAAAACCCAAAAACTCCCAAAAATCGGCTTAGGTTAGTACCCTAAAAAGTGGGGGTAACTTAGGGAAGGAACCAAAAAGACAAAAAAAAAACCAAAAATGGGGCGTGGCCCAAGGTCAATGACCTTCCCCCACTCCATTTTACGCTATATCATTGCCGACTCTACTGATGTCACTTGATAAAACATCTAATTAAAATTATCTGTGTACGAAAGTTGTTGTTTTATCTCCTACCCTCCAAAAACTAGAACTTTTCAAAAATATGTAAATACAAATTTCGAGGTTCTATTTACACGAAAACTGTTAGTGTATATAGAAAAACCAAAGAATAAAAAGTATTTAAAATCAACATTTATAATAAACTAACTGTCCCAACCCGGTTTTGCACGGATAGACAAATCAAAGTTAAATGTATAGTAAGCAAAAAAATATACTATAGTATGTATTTCTTATTTCGATTTTTAGTAACTTTGTCCTCCTCAAACCCCCTAAAATTTCGAATTTTTAAAACCTTTCTTAGCGAGCATCTGCGACCCTAGAGGAAGCTACATACCAAATTTTATTCCAATCCGTTCAGTGGTTTTTGAGATTTCGTGATGAGTGAGTAATTGAGTGGTACGCGTGACTGTTTTAACTTCCCAACCCACTAATGCAACCCCATGGGTGTTATGTCGAATAGTAACCCTCCATCCCCATAATTGAAAGTTTCGGATTGGATCTGAAAGGGTTGGGTTCGGATAAATGGGAGACAAAAGAGTGCATCGCACCAATGAACATCTTAAGTTAAACATTACAAATTTAAACCTTGCTGCCATATTGAAAACACTGCTGACGTAATTTTAAAACCACATAGT
>JAGFPH010003230.1:129266-149780 GCA_018207615.1 Philaenus spumarius | reverse complement strand
AGTATTTACCATACTAGCTCATTAGTTTTTCAAACTTAACTATTTTCTTGAAACCTACAGAATGTCTAAGTGGGGTTACAGATACAATGTTTAGTTAATTCCATAGGATTTATTTTATGATAATAAAACTAGATACAACGTTCTTTCTTAAACATCTAATGTTCCCTCCCTCAAAATTTCCTTGAAGATCTCAAGTAATTTGAAACCATACCACAATTTTATGGGCATAATTAATATTATTTTGTTTATACGGTTTTGATGGTGTAACTTTGATTGGTAAATTTATACCGTGATTTTCCGTTGTTGTGTACTTCCGTGGTTTCCAAGGTTATCTCACGCAAGATATAAATATTTCTCGGTTAAAGTTTACATTTTTATCATACAAGTGGATAAAGAGAAAAACTTACATTATAATACACTGCAGTAAATTATATAAGAGTTTAACATGTACATTACTCTGCATTTGTTTTGTTGCAATCATGAAGTCGACAGTGGTGTTAATCGTCTTGTCCTGCGCAGTAGCGACCACCTTGGCGTCGCCCGAGCAATTAGTATCTGAAGCAATAGGTACGTTTCTTGTAATTAACTAAGAAAATAATTTAACTTAGATGTTTTCTGTTTCTAGTTTCCATATATGTATTGCCATTTGCGGCCATTATATAAATTATTAAATTCGTCAACTTTATTTTAGATATTTGCTCTATTAAATTTGCCTACAACAAGATCGTAAAATATACGAATTTTCAGTAAAGGAAAACATTGACATTCAGTGAAGTCACTTTAACTAATGCAATTTTTTTAAGATGTAATGTAAATAAACAGTTTTTATAACGATGCCCACAATTTTAAATATAATCTGCATACATATTTTTAACTCAGTAGGCCTACTAATTTCAATACGATATCATTGGTTGCCTTACTGGAAAATTAACTATGTTAAATTGTTAACCTTTTTTCTGGTATGTTACATCGTTCCGCCTATTTTTATATATAAAACATTTTTAATGACATCAAAAAACGTGTTCTGTTTACCATGTTTGGTGCTCATTGACCACTCCAGAACTAAGGTCTTACTAAAAGATTCATTATAATAGCTCTTCTTTCTTGTGGAAATTCACTAATAACGTACCATATATGTTTGTTCCATGTATACTTGTGTTGAGTGAAGGGTCTGTGAGATTATGGGAATGTATATAATAACTATAAACACGTACATACTGTAAGTGTTAGTATATAATAACTATCATCACGTACATAGTTTATGTGTGAGGTACACGTACATATTGTGAGTGTGATTATATAATAACTATTATCACGTACATGGTTTCTGTGTGAGTTTGTGTGAATAACTATAAACACGTACATATTGTGAGTGTTCGTATATAATAACTATTATCACGTAAATAGTTTAAGTGTGAGTTTGTGTGAATAACTATTAACACGTACATAATAAAATATTAGTAGTACAAAAATGATTGAATTGATATGATTACATGCCAGTCATTATAAAATATATATTTTTAATAAATCAGTCGATTGTTGGTGGAAATATTGACTGCCAATATGAAAATTGTTATTAGAAAAAGTTGACTTATAAAGTTATTGATTATAACTTTACTTGAGATGTTTCCTGTTGAAGATAAAGATTATAGTGTTTGCTGATATTTATTTTTAATCGAACTGCAATCACACGAGATGCAATTATCTACCACAATTCCAGTTATACAAGCATTTAAGTTTCTGGCTCTAAGTCATTCATTGACATATTTGCTTGAGGTTATGGTATATTTGTAGTTTGTATATTTATGTATTTACAAAATCGAAAACAGTTTCGTTTTGGAAGCACTTAATTCTAAGAAGATTAAGTAAAAGGTTTTCTACTACAGCACTTACTGCTGGAATAGGATGATATAATTTATATGATTTACTGGATCATTGGATAAAAACAATTGGATAAGATTACAATTTATTTACAGCGGTTTGCCCTTAACTAAAATGATTACAAAGTAAAATTCAATACGTTCCGCCTTTAATGAACTGTTTTGTTTAATTGAGTTTGCTTTAGGTGAAGTTTTGAACTCCGGCTTAAGACACCGTCGAGATGTTGAGAGTACCCCAAACGTTCGAGAAAAAGGATGGGTAAGTATAAATGAAATTTGGAAATTCTTGGTTTGTTGTATTTAGAAATAAATCAAAACTAATTGTTTAGAAAAAAATGCAAATTAATATTTGAAATACTATTTGTCAGAAAATTATGTTATAGACACAAAAACTATGTAAGATAGGCCTACAAATACAAAAATTTAAAGGTTTTTTTGTTATGGGTTCATAGACACACACTTGTAGAAAAGAATACAAATAGCGAAAATACGATTTACACTCCCAGCAATATATTAGATAAAACATATGTTCGCATCAAAAGCTTAGCAACAAGTGTATGCTTACTTTCATTACCATAGCAGGAAATATCAGCATATTATAACAAAACATAACCTAAATATTTTTTACGGTTACTATAAATATTTACACATTAAGTTTCATAAAAAATAAGTTGACAATTTTAAAGTAATGAAGGTCATGCATAAAAATTGAAAACGGTTAATTTTAAAATATGCAAAAATAAAAAACATCATAATTACAATATTTAGCAATATTCAATTTTGTTTATTCAAATTAAATTTCCTTTATTTATCTGCTCTTTAATCCTTTTTATGTATTTTTTACTTTTAAAAATGTTTTTATTTTACATTTTCTGTTTAGCCTATAATAAACTTTTAATAAATACAATTGAAAAAATTACTATAACACTTCAGAAACCAAGTTTGCTTAAAAAGGTTCTAAAATATGAAGGACTAGATGAAAGAGTAGATGGAGTACGAGAACTTATCTTATTAGCTAATTACCAAAGGAAAGATAAAATATTACAGTGAATCTTATAGGGAGATCTAAAATCGGAAGTGATCAAGAAGCACAAAACTTTGTATGATGTCATTAAAAAAATCAAATATATGTATGTGTTCGCACTCTAACTACGTCCAATTTGGACAAAATTGTATACACATGTTGGTTGTCTAAGTCGCTCGGACGAGTTCGTTAACCAAAAAGATCCCACAACAGGAAAAAACGTATTTAGACAGGAAGTAAATTTTGTTGCGTTTTTTGTACTACAATGAAACGTTTTTGGGTTTTATCTAAAAATGAATTCTGCAAAGGAGATTATTCTGCACATTTCTCTTTCTTACAAGACGTTACAGCTTTCTCAAAATCGATCAAAACGTAAAATACCATAATAGTACCAGGTTTAAAACCACTTGGACTCATCCTCTGACACGAGTCCGACGGACTGTTAGACCGCTGTGAGTGAAGTGAAACCGTTCATAATCCAAAACCAAACCGTTCAAGATCGAGGTGCAAACAAGCCAGGGCTGGAGTTCAAGGTACAAACAAAGTCTATTCATTAATATATTTCGTACACGGAAGCAGCTATTCAGCACCTTTTTGAGTAGACCAATTTCCCTAATAGTTGGTTAAACCTTAAACATAAAAACTGAATTTAGGAAATTCTCTCAACTGTCAGCGGTTCAGCTGTGAGATCGAAATATTTTCATTAAAATCATATTATAAACTAATTACTTGTAAGTATTTCATAAAAGGAGCATGTGGAAATAAAATGATCACTTAAAAGCAGGGTTGCGGGAGTGTTTGATATGAACAAAATTAAGATCATGCACATATTCATTTTCACGTAAATCTTTCCCGAAATACTTCAAAATTTATATGGATTAATTATGTTATAAAATATACTATTAAATTATTTGCATAAGTAATAGATTTTTTTACAAACGGTTAAAAATTTAAAGCAATCTTTAAATCCCTATGTTTTCCGATTTTACTATTTGTTTTACGTAAAAGAAACAATGCCAAGAATTTACTTTATTTGAAATATATTGATTAGTTCATTATATATTGAATTATTTTACATAACACAAATAATTACCTTGGAACCAACTAAAATTTTGGTAAAATGTTCGACATCTGAAAACAAGTTTTACAATAACAGTTAAGATTGAAATTGTTTGTTACAAAATTAATGTTAATTTGAGCCAAGGGAACAAAATAGAGTTTTAATTATGATATTGAAAAAACCTTTAAGGGTAAAATTGATTTGTATGAAACAAGACATTAAATAACTATAAAAGTATGTTTTTAGTGAAATCATTCCATTTCGACCTTATACCACCTTCACCTACACAAATTGCCTACACCGTACCTGAGATCGTTGCTAACGCTAATTTCTACCATCCTCTTTGTCTTTCTTTGTTTGCATTCCATCTATTGTTTCAAAGTGCTTATCCTTATTTGGACTTGGTCAAACCACTTTAGTCTTAGTACCCCAATGGGAGGCGCGTGCTAATTTAAATACGATTCCTATATAGGTTTACAATTATTATTCTATTACTAATAATAATATTTAACTTGAGGGTTCCACCGTTGCTCGCTTCGTTCACCAACCCCCACGGCGACTCACGGCGAGCAAATATTATACAATGTGATATTTTCACGGAATTGACTAATGATTAGTTAAGATATTTTTTATTTTTATATATCACAGAAGCAATTTTCAATTTATAAAATACTAGGGGAAACCCCTGCGTGCACCACACTCCAACCTCGTTTTAACCGTCTATACACATGATCGTGTTATGTTTTCTTTATAATAAGGTGTAGGATTGATAATAACCCCAAAGCTAAGATGGTAAAAAATAATGTTAATTGTTCATATCAAATTATTTCGTATATTTTATAACAGCAGTTATAATGAAGGTTAAAAGAACCAGCAAGGCTCAGGTCTACACTTTAATAAAAACCTAACCTAAAAGTTATAAATTTAAATAATTGCTCCAAAGTTTGAAATCAGCTGTTAATGGAAATATTTTAGCAAACAGCTATTTTATCTGTTATTTTATTCAATTGGTTGCTGTAGTAATAAATGTAAATACATGTGATGATTCATCTATTTAGGCCCAACCTAATTTAAAAGTTATAAATACAAATAATTGCCTTAAAGTTTCAAATGAGCTATTAATGGAAATATTAGAGTAAACAGCTGTTTTATCTGTTATTTTATATAATTGGTTGCTATGGTAATGAATGCAAATACATTCAGAAATATTTGTTGATTCATTAGTCTAGGCCTATAACCTAAGAATTTCCGACTAAATTTACAAAAATATTAAAATAAAAATGTTTTATCAAAATGAATTACAGCCTGTGTTACTTAGGGATAGCGTAGCTTTTTATAATATTTTACCTATAATATGACCTAAATTTGACACGGTAATAAGTGTTTCAAACTGATCAAACAGGACAAGTAAAAAATAAAATTGGCATAATGATAATAGTGATAGGTGTTTAAATTATGGCATGTATATTGTAAACCTTTTTCTTTGTATGTTTTTGCATACATAACCTAAAAAACAGTTAGTTGGGAAGAATAACTAACGGATTCTTAATTAGCCAACTTGGCTGTATGGTAATAAATCAAAACGCGTTCAAGAAACGTGCGTTGGTTCATTATATGACTAACCCAAAAGCTCGTCAATTGTTTCGTTTGTAATTTGTAAAAACAGATGTTTGATTTGTAATACTGTAAGCCTTTTTCATTAATTTGTTTGTTTGTCCTTGTTTTTATTTTATTGACCTAACCTAACAAATTTTGTTGTAGAAAATAATTAACTAATTCTAAATCTTCTACTTTGGTTTTCTACGTTGGCTGCTATGTTAGTGAATCTAAATACAATCTACAAACGTGTGTTGGTTCAGTATACTGTACATCTAGAATTGTGTTGCTAAGGTTTTTATTCAAATCAGCGATTTTATGTGGTACAGGGAATTGCCATGCTTGCTTCGCTCGCCAACCACTGCGGCGATCCATGCCAAAGCCAATGCAAACAAATCATTGTATACTCTGATATTTTCACGGAAATTACGACTGAGCGGTGACCTACACATAGCTAATATAATACAGGGATCGAAATAGACACTTCCAACTCCAATAAGTCTAATTGTGGCATGCGTTGTAATTTCATAATTACTGTAATATTTAAAAATATCAATAATAAAATTTTAATATTACCAACTAAAGGAAACAGTATATTAAGTAACAAACGATGTTTGAGTTATAATACAGTAAGCCTTTTAATTGCTTTACCTAAAACAAAAATAAAACTTTTAGTTGCGAACAATAATTACCTGATTCTAAATTTGCTAATTTTTTGCAAGTAAACGCATTTTGATTCTTAGTAGGCCTAACCTAAAATTATAAAGTTTTTGATCCGAATTAGCTGTTTATTTTATAATATGTAACAACAGATGTTGGAATAAAATTATAATACAGAAAGCATTTGTCGTTGATTTTTGTTTGTGTTTGATTTTAGTTTGTTAACCCAACCTAAATAAGCTGTTGGTTATAAAGAATAATAAACTGTGTAAGTCTGTTGGTATGGTAATGTTTTATTGTTAGTGTTTATGGTAAGCAAACATGTTTTGCCAAGACTTCGATCAGAACAGCTTTACTGTCCGAATTGTGTTTGTCCATTTGTTGCCTGGTGTCCAAAGTTGTCAGGTTTTAGAAAACGGTATTTTTTTAAAAAAATAGCATATGTTAAGTAAAAATGGCTTCGTTTCGTATTTGAACGGGCGAGATTTGCTATGTCTCTATAAATATTTCAGACAAGCATGGCTGTATAGATGGTTTGGTAAGCGAATTTAATATTATAACGAGACTGATGCTTAAATAAACTACCATAAGTTTTATAACGCTATTTCTAGTTAGGGTATGTCAGTTTCAGGTTAGTTGTGGTTTTATTGTTGTATTTTATAAGTATTGTGAGATTCTTTGAAAATTTGGTTTTGACTTTTTGTTCTTAAAGTAACGGGTATGTTGGTAATTTCTCTTAATGGGTATAATATTAAGAATGATATGCATGTGCAGTGTTTAGTTTTTCAGCCCAGGTTATTCCAGAAGTTTTTTAATTTTAGATTGGTTCAGAGAAAGAAAATATTTATAATTCTGTATTTCGTATTTTAGTTTCATAAATTAAATAAAAGTTAGTTTATTTTTCCTTGGTAATAGCAGAAGGTTATTGATTATTCTTTGTAATTTTGTTATTTTTTAAACTCATATTTCTTAGTTACGTGTTTGTGATCATAGTAACTTATTAATTAAGAGTGCCAACCCAACGAACGGTAAATGGACCATAATTTATAGACCAGGAAAAGTACTGAAAAATAAATAAGTTGTTGCCTACAGTTCCGTTGAATGCAGTTTTCTGCATCATGTTCAAAAAAGTACCAGGAAAAAAGCCTACATATGACCAGTTTCGAGAAAAAGCAAAAATTCATCGCTGGTGCATAAAGTGCATTTAAAAGTGCATAATTGTGCACCTCTAAAAACGGATGAAAAGCCGTGAAAATCGGTGCTCGGTGGTTTTTGGGGGCATTGATCTCATTTCTGACCATGCGAAATTCCCACGGTGCACCGTGGGGGGCGATGGGAGGAAATTTTTGAAGTTGGGTTAGAGAATGGAAAATTTTCTCTCAGGGGTTTTGGGAGCGCTGATTTTATTTCTGACCATGCGAAATGCTCCCGGTGCACCAGTGGACTCTGGGGGGGGGGGGGGGTGGGGAGGATATTTCTGAAGTTCTGACAGAGGTTTAAAAATTTCCTCCCGAAAGTTTTGGAGAGCGGTGATTGCAATTCTGAGTATGAGAAACGCCCCCGATACTTGGGGGTTCCGAGGAGTCGGGTTCGATGGGGGAAAAACGAAAGGTTTTGAAATATTTTGAGTTTGCGACTTAAAAGTTAAAGTATGGAATAATACTTCTCGCTCAGTCGATCAGAGCACTTTTAAAATGCACTGTTTTGTTTAATACAACTTAAAATGAAATTACTTTTATAATAATCTATAGCTTCTCCATATTAAAAACAAAACAACTATTTATATATAATTTATCATGAAAAAAAACTCTTTATTAGGGTTAAAGAGAACCTGGCTGTTAAATATGCAATCCTAAACTAACTTAAAATTAACAATAATATTTACTAAACTAACTTCTACAAATGTTAATTTATCAAAAGTTCAAAGTCCAAATGTTGAATTTCTAGTTTCTATTTTATTGGTTCTTCAAAGAAAGTTCACTGATTGGAATTACTTTTACTGATGAAAAATGTGGATTTAGATTGGCTTAATATTACCTTCACAAGTGAAATGTGGTAGTAAGGATTTAAAACAATTAGCTAGCTGTATAATGAAAATGATTTCCTGCGCCCGCCTGCACTACAGGATGCGGCCCAGCTTGTGGATGCAGGAAGCATAACGTTACCTTCACAATTTCTTGTAAGAATTCTGTATTCACCAACTGCTCAAACCCATCAGGCGATACGAATGCCAGCGAAAAAAGTGAGGAAAAATTCGACGATGATAATGGCAGCTTATACATTATTTTGGAAATCAAGAATTGTGTATATGAGAATTTTTTTATTTTATACATTACGTATGTTTGTATTTTCAATTCCAGATTTTTGTTACTAGTGCAGAAAAAACAAAATTTTTTGAATTTATTCTTTCTATTTCCTTTGAAAATTTTATAATGTCTTCTCCTTTTCATGAAGGATTATGCATATCCCCCTCCCAGAGCCCCCCACCAGTTGTCCGGAGTAATTTCGTGTGGTCAGAAATGAAATCAGCGCCTCCTAAAAACCCCCGAGAGGAAATTTTCAAGTCTCTGTCGAAACTTCGCAAATCCCCCCCCATCGCCCCTCCCACAGAGCCCCCCCCGGTGCAACGGGGGCATTTCTCATGGTCAGAAATGAAATGAGCGGCCACAAAAAAAGCCCGAGTACCGATTTTTACGGCTTTTTATAAATTTTTAGAGTTTTCAAACAAATTATGCACTTTATGCACCCCGAATGCATTTTTGCTATCTTCCGAAACTGGTCTTATGTAGGCTATTTTCTTGGTATTTTTCTGAACAAATTGCAGAAAACTGCATCCAAATCGAAGCTGTAGGCAAAAATGTGTTTATTCGGGTCGATACCGTACTAGTTTGCTCGTCTATTACTGAATGAGCGTTGATTGAAAAAATATGTTAATTATGTCAAATAAAACTATATATATATTACTATCTGAATGTTTCCTATTTTCATATTAAGTAGTTTTTCCTCCACTTTGATTTTATGTCAGTCAGTCAGTCAGCCAGTACAAAGCCTCTTATATATATATTTAGAGTGAACCTCAAATTGTTATCTCTTAAAATCAATACTTTTCCGAATCCTTTCTTAGTACACATATACACAGTGGTATGAAGGTACCCCGAAAATGTTAAGGTTCTATGTACATACAAAGTGGTATACGAACGTTGCTTATGACTGTACGTTGGTTATGAGTCAGTCAGTCAGTCAATCAGTCAGTCAGCCAGTCAGGACTTCTGTTAAAACACTAAAGTGACTAGATTGTAATGTTATTATGTTTTTAAACAATAATAAATTATATGACTGGAATATAATGACATGTTAATATATTTGTTATTTATTGTATTTAGTGTTTTTGTGGGAAAACGAACTGGCTGAAAACCTTTGATCAAAAAACTCATGATATCAGCAACACTTGTGACAAGGAGAACGTCCCTTCAGTACAAGAAAATCAAAATGGTAAAGTTATTCTTAAACATATTTTAAATTTATACCTTTGGAAATAAAAAAAATAAATTTGGCTAAAAATGTGTATTTATACTTATATATACACATAAGTGAATATTTATTAAATAAGTGAATATACTTATTTATTATGCACTATTATTCAGTGGTCCGTCATTATGAAGGGTTAATATTTGTAATTCACTAACATATACGTCTACAATGTTGATATATTATACATTTTTTTATTTTCTAGGCAATTCAGAAAACAGTTCCACTTCAGGATTATCTAAGAATCTGGTAAGTGTTTCTATAACCACACTTTTATCATAAACAAAATTCATCAAAACTAACTATCATTTACTAAGTTTTAATATTCTAACAAATATGGAAACAATACAGACCAGCAATCAAAACTATTATCCTGGTTGACATTTAGAACCAATTATTTTAGAATTTCGATGGCAAAGAAAAAATTAAATACCTTTACAACTATATTTGACGTTATGAAAAGGTTACACATAATAATTAATTACGGAATTAAAATACTGAATACAAATTAATTAAGACATATTGTACATTAATTGAATATATAAAAATTGAATTGAATGAATAAAAATAACATAATTTATTAAGTTATGGTATCTCATTTAACCTTGAAAGCGTGGTATAATTCATGGCAAATAATCGTTAACTGAAAAGCCGAATTATTTAGACTACCAGGTGAAAAGTATGCGTGACTTACGATGGGTTGCATTTAACAACCACCTCGTATTTACAACCGTTATTTTATACGACCAAGTGGAAATGGAAAAGCCAGACGTGGTTATGTTATGCAATAACTAACTGAAATAAACCGTTCGCCTGACATTAAATGGCTGGTCAGCTGTCTTAATTTAAGGGCAAGACTCTAACCAGCACTATCAGTCGAAGTTTAAATTAAACAAAGTGCAATGCCTGAGATTTTATTGATTTACAGGCATTTGATTAATGTAGTGTTGTTTTTTAAAGAGTGCTAAAAGTCTACCTGATAATAATTCGATCATGCATCTGAAACCCCGACTACTGAGCGAATTTCCAAACTTAAATTTATATGTTTTAGGGTTTAAAACTTCATTTCTCAAATTGGTGTGCTCACCAAAACGTTGAATATAATAGTAGAATTTGTTTGCACCTCAGCCTATAGCCCCGGCTCACGAGCTGTTTCGTTCTGCTAGCAGTGTAAAAACTCGTTTTGAGAGTTTGCACCACGACCTTGTGGCGTCGCATTTTGGACTGCTTCCTTTCACTAGTGGCAATTTTGTTGAATCCCTAACATTGACCTCATACAATAAAGTAAGTAAGATCGTCTCGTGGGTTCGAACCGGGTACTTTTACGGTATTTTATGTTTAACCAATTTTGGGGGAACGAGATTGGCTATACGTCGTGCAAAAACACGATAATCTTGCAGAATAGTCTCGTATATATTTTTTATTTAATCCCCAAACAAATATTTTTGCAAGAAAATCTAAAAAATATATTAATTCCTCTCATAAAACGTCCTTCCGGTTGTTCGATTTTTTGTTAACAAATTTGTCCGAGCGACTTAGAAAACCAACGCCTGTACCAACTTTGGACTAAATCAGACCATAAATGCGGCAGTTAAAGTGTTGAAACATATATCCACTTCAAAACCATAATGTTTTATATAGGTGTTCATTAACCACTCCTGGACCTTAGGTCTCATCATAAGAGTCACTGCAAAAGCTCATATTTCCAATGGAAAATCACTAATAATCCCACATCCGTAGCAGATTGATGATTTGCATGACCTTTGAACAATAGGGGTTTTGTATTTTCTGCATGTTGGGTAATCTACAAGTGGGAGGTTTTAATGCTATTCTAATTAAGCGCATAATAAATTAAACTATGCTTTGTGACGTTATTATAGTTACATTTTAATTGTCTTAGTATTTATTGTCGGACATTCGAATGTATTGATTCATTTATAACAGTCGGAATAAAATAAACATTATGTAAAACATCCGAAATATTAAAATTAATAAATCTCAACACCCATCAGTCGTAAATAACTGCAAAGATATCTTAATTTGTATCGTAAACTAATGTGATTGTGTTTCTTTGTTGCAGTGTAAATTTAATTGCTTGTTCAAGAAATTAAACTTAGTAAGTAAACACATAATAAATAATTGTATTTTATATCTGAACGTAGAAGTAGTGTAATTTAAAGTAAAAAATGTTAAACCTATATTTCATGTTTAGGTTTTTTTGCAACATTTTCCTTAACTTCTTAAAAAGTATTAGTATTTTTAATATTTTAGTATTACATAGCCAATTGTACTATTTTCTACTAATACAAAGTTGGTTACTTCCAGTGTTTAAATAGAAATTTACTGAGGGTGGGCCACAATGCTAACGAATTGAGCGGTTCTAACAACTTTAGGGAGGAGAGGGATGTAGTGGTTAGTGGGGTTGTCCGTATAGATAAAGTTGGAATTTCCAAAACAGTTATTAGTACATTCAGGTTGCACAAGTTTTTGAGTCTAGCTGGTTTAATTGTTATGACTTTAATGGGAAAAATTTATTGATTAATTGATTAAATATATATGTGTTAACCCACATTTTAATCGTACAAATTGAACTTATGGGTTTATCGTTTTAGATGAAGTAGATGAAGAAGTTTTTTGGTTGGTGCCATTCTGAGGAAAGTAACAGATATACTTTGTTTTACGTTTTGTTACGATAATTTCAATTAATATTAATCTTTACAGTTAAACTCTGAAGATAATCTGGATAAAAGTGCCATAAAAACGTACTTTATGGATAATGTATTTGTTGATGAGTGGATGCGAAATATAGCTGGAAACTTGGTGGACAAGTGCCTAAACAACGGCAGTAGTGCAGGCAAGTAAGACAAATTGTTTATTTTGTCGTATCGAAATATTTAAGCATGCTACCATTAGTTTATAGTTGTTTACAGACAAGATAAACAAGTTTTACCGTTTTGAAAAAGTGAGTTTTTAAAGAAAACTCACACTACGGTGGTTTACAAAACCTCAACTTAAAAAAATTAAAAAAGGCGTATGACAAGTTACGTTTGTTAAACATAAAGCACCGTCAATTCGCAATATTTACGATGAGGGTTATTTTCCGTTGTAGCCTTAAAAGGTGTCAAAAACTATTTTACAAACATTTCTCAAAGTTAAATTTAGAGATGAAATATTTAGTATTTTTAATAATACATTTTTACCTGTAAAAAATAAAAAAAGGGCTATGTGCCAACTCATATACCGTAAAAACCTTGCCACTACTCAAATCTGTAAAAAGAGGTCTAAATGTTTAAAATGTTTAGTACAGCTCTGGTACATAGCCCAGATTTTATTTCACAACAGGTGGCACTTAGAACCAAGGGCAATCTTGTGGCAATTCTTTGAAGTACTTCCCGATTGAAAACTAGATAGCCCGGGTTTTACTGAGTAGTGTCAGGCACATAGCCCATATTTTGATATTAAACACAATTTATTTATTTTTGGCACTTAGCCCGGATTTTATAGTCAGTCGACAAATATGTTTGTCTACGAGAGAACTAATTATGCGCCCTACAGATTCAGTGTGGCCTTGACTGTGAAAATGTGTAGTGTAGATTTTGTGGTGCCCTTCCATTACTGTGAGTTAACGAACAATGCATCGTAGTGGTGATAGTAAAAATAAAAGGGGCTAAAAAAACTACGTTGCATTAGTAATGCAACGCTCGTAGTGTTGGGGAGAATTAGAAAACTTGAATTTTTCATCAGTGTACCAACCCATACAACATATACAAAAATCGGAACTTCTCTAATTATTGTAATAATTCGAGGTTTTTTTAATAACAATTTGACTAGACTATTACTTTTTGGTATCATTTTTCTTGAAATTTTGCGTAGAACCTATATGCATGATTAATTTGGAAATAAAACTACAACAAAATTACTGTTCGATGGAAGAAAGTACACTAGGTGGCTCATAGGGTTTCAAGGAGGGCGTAAGTGTGAGGGTGTGTGCGTGCCAAGGGCTTTACCTTGCCTCCATCGCATCGGTACTCCCGCTTTACTACTAGTATAACGTAGACTGCCGCTCCTCATTACCAGCCAGGATCAGCTCAGATTGAAGAGGTCAAAGCCTTGTGACGTGATGTGTTAGTGGAGTGAGAGCTAGGCTGATAAGCCAGATCTTGGACATATGTCTATATGCTATATTTGTATAAAGATAAATTACTTGATAAGTCATGTGACTTAGTTGTAATAAAAAATAAACGGTACCAGATAACTGCCACATACTTTCTCCCAGTTGAAACTTTATACCTTCCAAGAGTAGCATAGGAGGTGGTTATTTAGCATTGTAAAAGTAGGAAAATGTTACCATGGAAAATATTAGATGCATGTACTACATCCATATTATATTATTATTATTTAAACTATTCGACCGACTTCGAACAAATTTGCACCAAACACGTCAATTAGGCCTCTATACATGCACGAACAAAGGTTTTGACATTTTTTTTAAAACAACCCCCTTTTGAGCAAAAAAAACCCCAAAATCAGTAATTATTATTATTATTATTACCTAAACGAGAATTTTTGAAAATGCAGGTTTTTTTGCATATGGTATGGTACATTAAGAGCTACAAATAAGCAAAATTTTATCAAAATCGTTAGAGCCGTTTTTGAGAAATTCTGATTTTTCAAATTTTTTGGCCATTTTTGGTTGGTAAAACCCCTTGAAAATCAAAAATTTGAAAAAATGTAAAAAGAGCCTGGAGATATTCCATAACTACACCTATTTAGCAAATTTCATCAAAATCGGACCGTTGGTATGGTCTCCAGCTATGTACACATCCTTACAGACACACGGACAGACATCACCAAAAAAAAAACACTTCTTTGGTTTCAGGGAGCACCAAAACAAATAATTCCACTAAAAATATTTCTGGGTTCATGAAGCACCAAAACAGATAATAATTCCACTAAAAGTTAAAATTCGAAGTTTTGGACGAAAATTTTCTATTTTAAAATTATTGTTTCCAACCAAACAATGCTTAGCCATAGCAGATTTATCATTCCTAGTATACTATAAATAAGACAAATGTACGTTAGTTCTTGTATTCAAGCTATTTTTGGTTTGGCCTATATATATTTCTTAGGACACATTTAACAATTTAAACAATAAATTCCTGTTTTGTTCTGTTCTCTAAGATTACCAAGCTGTTTACCAAGATGACTCTTAGCTACATTCAAAAATACATATTTCAATAGCGATATTTTAGATAATGATGGGGCATCGTATGCTTTAACCCATCGTTGATTGGCTTTGTTGCATTCTAGAGTAGTTCTAAGTTCCTTTAATTTCTTGAATTGTATTTTCTTGGCTATGTTGTCTATTGAATTCATTTGAATAATTATTAAATATCACAGAACCATTAATATATGGTTCATCTTTCTTGTGGCTGCCCTTAAATAACGGCAAATTAATTAATATGAGAACCATAGTTGTGTTCAAGTTGTATACTATCAAATCTGCTGGAAAGATTATTGCTAAGTGTGGAAAATGACATAAGTTTCAAAGCAACTGTTTTGTTTAGTTGGACGTACAACTACGTCTTTATATCTTAAACGTACAAAATAGAGCTTTGTAAAGTTCTAAGTAACTATGATTTTTATTTATTTTAATGACTGTCACTGAATTTATTTAATAAGATATACAACAGCCATAATTTACTCCAACATGTGTATTAAGTATTTGATCTGCAAGTTAGTTTTACAGAGAATTTTGATTTTTACAGATTTAATCGCATTTGAAGATGCTGTCTTTTTCACTGCAAAAGATACGACTTGCAAAAAAGAACCTCAGAAGGTTTTTACTTGTCTTTTGATGGAAATGGAACTAGTGAGTGATTCTAAACAATTTATGTTGACTTTTACTGATAGATGCAATGTCTAGTTACAACAAAATATTGCAGTTTATAATTTATTTCAGTGTTATTTAAGGTACAAGTAACAGTAATTATATTGGTAGCGTATAATATCTTGTTTCTAAACATATTTATATATACTGTATATCTAATAATGACACATATGCTTCGAAAAACGTCATAATAACGAATTTACTTATCTCAAATTTGGTGTACATATATTTGTTGTTGCGTAACATTTTATCCTTGTAAAAAAAAAAACAGAACATTCATTTTTATATTAAAAAATTGACCTATTTAACAAATGTATGTCAAATATCCCTAGTAACTTAACAAAAAAATCTGATAAACAAAATATTTTAATTTTTTAACTACAACACAACTTCTTTTCGCGTAGCTAAAAAATATAACCAAGTTATAGGCTAAAACTTAAAAAAAAATTTCTTGTTAGTTGTCTACCAACATGTTTTGAGTTGTTATTATAGGAATAATAATGTTTATTGGTAGATCTGATTCCTTATCCTCTCTGTATTCATATTGTTTTTTCATTTTGAGTAATGTTTTTAGGAAAAACATTATTTAAAAAACAAGAATGTCACTATTTTTTATTTATTATAAAAACGTAAATAGAAATCCAAGAATAAATATTTTGTTTTTCATTTCACCCATTATGTTAGATTTTTTGTAGTTTTGTAACATTACACCATTCCGTTTAGTTTGCCCCGTCTTTAGATCAATATACAAAATATTGTGCATAACATGTATACTTGATTTATTATTCAACTTGTATGTTTTTTCACAGAATTGTCCGGCAGACCAAAAGAGTACAGGTATGCATTACAGTTAAATATTAACTTTCAATAATTTAAGATAATAGTTATTACAGTAGTTTAATTGTTATTGCAGCGATTATTAAATTATTTCATTCGTTTCAATTACGTTAAAAGTTAATTAGCTTATGTAAAGAAACAGATTAAGGAAATTATTTTTAAAGATAAAAGAATACATAATACATCATTTACTATCACACAGTAATTTATTTGGTAATTGTTCTACATATCATCCATCCGTTTAGCCATACATGGTCGTCAACAGCTTCCCTTTAATAAATAACACACTTTTTTCCACTTCCACAAAATCTTTATTGAGAAGTGCAATTTAAATAACGTCCCTAGGAATAAATGTGACTTTTATCAGGAACTAAATGTATTATAATGATTGCCTTTAACAACGGATAATATGTTCGTTTGGTTTAAAAAAGCTTAAAACTAAATTTCAAAAGAATGCAAGGTAACTTGTATTTCATAAAAACTGTCATTTAGTATGGCATCAAAATGGCGTATAAGTAATTACATCGGTAAAGTTAGTGTTAATGTAGGTAAATTATTAGGAGATAAACAGTATTTTAGACCTGCTTGTTGTAACAATAAATATCTGGGAAATGTTTTTAATAATTTTAAATATCTTGTCAAAAAGTGGAGTGTAAAAATTAAGTTCCAAAATTTTTTATGCAGCCTATGTCTAAATATCCTGACTAAAAAACTTTCAACATTAATCTTCCAGTAATTGCAATTTAATTAACTTTTAATTAAGCTCAGTTCAGATTTCAAGAATTAATTTTTACTTTAATTAATCTCTGAGTAATAAGTACATTGGAACTGAACTTTATTTGTGCTTTGGATATTTTTATAACTAAAAATTGTGAAAATACTTAAAATACTAGGAAATATTGTGAGGGAATGTTCAAGCAAGTAAAACATAAAAATGGTGTATACTGAAAAATAAAAATTAACGATTTATTCAACTTTAAAAAACTGAAATTAAAATATTCTTCTTCCGTTGGAATCATTCCAAGAAATACAAAATTTAATTAAATTAAAGCATGATTAAATTAAGCAAGGAATTTAAAATATGGCTTTTCCCACTATTATGGTTAACAACCTCTCTTAACTGACACTGTTTTCTTTCTTAAAAACTTTCTTTTTTCCGGGACTTTTCCTCTCGTATCAGTTTTCGCAATCGTCCTGTTAATTTTAATTGTTATTTTACTTTTGTATTCCCAGTTTAAACTAATTAAAACTATTGTTTCTCTGTAATTATTTTTGGCCTTACATTGGTATTACCGTCTGCTCGCTTTAGATTGGGTCGCCTTCCCGCTCCAATTCTCATCTCGTGATTTAGGATTTTTTCCATTGTTCTTCTTCTTTTGTGTATAGCTTCTCGCGGCGTTGTCTGATTTTCCCGCGAGTTGACTTTTCTTGCTGCGTGCGTTTTCTACTTCCACCTGGAATCTAAACGGTTATCGTGAGCCGCCTCGTTCTCTTTCGCGGCCCGCACGTGCTTTTGGCACAAAAGTCTCTGAGTTTTTCTTCCTTGCTATTTTCTTTTTGACACTTTGCAGTTCCATTGAATTAACACACTGTTTGCCGTTTAGTGAAGTTTATTGTGCCTTTTCTTTGAGTTGTGGGACTTTTATTTCTACTGTTTTAAATTTTCTGGGTTAACTAATTTTCTGAAATTTATTGCATAAACTGGTGGCTTTATACATTCTACTACTCTAATTTAATTCGTAGAAAATTTAAAACTTTTATTTTCTTTTTTAAACTGACGCTAAGGTATGAAAACTCCAACCCTTTCTTCTAAAATAATATTACAATTTTTCCTTTGATTTACTTTAACACTTTTCCTTTTCTATTATCTGCTATACCTTAACTTTACTGAACTTTATTTTTACATACTTAAATTACGTCTGAACTTCGTTATTTTAGCTATTTTCTAAACTACTAAAATTCGTTCATAACTCATTTCACATTTATTTTTGGTCTACTCTTGTACAAATCAAAAATAACTTTCTTTCCGTATTTTGAGAAAATTTGAAATTTCCCCTTAACTTTAAACTTTAATTACATAAGGATAATATTCCTGGATCCCGGTATTTCCTAAGAAATCATTAAATAGAGGCTAAGTTATTATTCATTTCTGGACAAGCTAGAGTTCAACAGTCAGTTTCCCCTGATAACGCCTTGCTCGCCCTAACTTGTCCAAGGTTAAACTACATACGTTCAAGATCCCCTTGCTGGCCTAGAAATATAGTTTTTGTACATTATTTTTTTTAAATAATTAGGCTAAATTTCGAGGAATTACACGGATCCTTCCCGTTGTAACATATTAGCTTTTTAACATTTTCCAAAATATTTTAATAATAGATATGAACATGTTAAAGTGTTTCTCTAATTGCTACGTTAACAACAACGATAAGAAACAAATTGAAGTACAGCAAATCTCAGTAAAAATAAGTCATGACTAATAATAACAGTAATTGGTGACGTGAAATAGTGACTATAACATAGTAAAAACTCTTCTTGCCACTTTTTCAACCTTTGTCATTGCCCAGATCCTTGCTCTCCATTCTATAAGCTAACATACATTCTTTAAGTATGATGACATACTTTCAACTGGCGGTTGTCTGTTGAATTTTGTTGTTCCGTTCAGTGTTTCCATATTGAGAGAACATTTTAATTTCAAGGGGAAGTTGGGGTCGATAGGGGAAGAAAAATGGGGAAGACCCAAAAAGGGAAAATTGAGGGGAAATATACATTTGAGGCTTTGGCCTATACACTAATGGCCTATACCACAAAAATTAACATTTGAGTTAGCATCATTATTATAAAAACATCATTATTTAAAGGCACAGTTGGCCCAAACAACATTTCTATTTTCTAAACTAGATAGCACCACTAATCTTTGTCCTAGCAATATTTTCATAGTTGTGGGAAGCACATATATGTGGCCCAACCCACACCAGCTTTTATTGTTCCATTTGATTATCTTTTACTAGGCCATTTGCAGTGCTTGAAAAAAGGGCAAATGTGGACAAAAAGTGCGATCTCCGATATTTTTGCATAAATCGCTTTCAAATGGTCTCAATAGTAAGCCCCCTAAGTTATGTAATTATATATTTTTGGTAATAACTCAAAAATTACAACAGATGGCAAAAAAATTGTCATGTACTTTTTTGTGAGGAATTTTTATCCGCGTTGTTTGAAATAAAAGAAATTTCAATAGCTTGTCGCAATAAAGATTTATTAACAAAAACTCTTTTTTAATTAACAATTAAATTACGTGGCCTCTGTTTGGCCTAGGAACATGCGGTTTTCGACAAAGGGTGGGTATTTTAATTTAGTTTAAGCCCACAAAATTTTTAAAATATATTCTCAATAAAATTTTCAAAAACTAAAAAAAAAAACACTTTGTTTTAATGACCTTGCTGCTGCCGAAAAATGGATCGATTTTGATGTTTCAGGTATTAAACCCTTCATAAGACTTTATATTTTCATAAGCATATGGTTTTGTACTTTCAACAATTTTTAAAATGCTTTTTTACCGTATTGTCGGAAAAAACTAGTTTTTTTAAACGGTTTTTTGTTAGTAACTTTTGCAATTTTGATTGTATCAAATCGCAATTTGCTGACAATTAAAGAAGAATCAAATACGAGCATTACAAAAAGTCCCGATAGCTCAAATAGGGCCCATTTAATGGGCCTGTTTTCATTTAGTGCCGCTGCTTCACATACACAATATTTCGGAAAAGTACAAATAAGTACCATAAGAATCGGTAAGATTTAAACTTTCATAAACAATTGCGATATATTTTTTTTTTTTAATTCCTAGCGATCAAGTATCCGCGAATAAAATTATGTATTGCCGCGGGACAGCAACCGCTTGCGCGGAAGGGGAAGGTGCGCTGTAGAAACATATTTGTTTTCTTTATTAATTTCTTTAAATGGCATTTAATTGTTACTAGTGGACCCGGCAATGCTTAGCTATTGCTATTGCTTGATTTACCTAACCTAAAATTATATTCAGTTT
>JAGFPH010003230.1:110353-128866 GCA_018207615.1 Philaenus spumarius | reverse complement strand
GAGAAAAAAGGACGACAAGTTTTGTGCTTGCCTATTAATATATAGATTAGGGACACCGATGTCAATATCCGGTCTTTGAAAAATATTTTTCCACGATCCAAAATGTAAAAGTTGGTAACACCGGATGTAAATCAGACGCGTTCTTGAATCAAGTGAAAAAGGAGGAAATTTTGATCAAGGCGAGGGGAACTTTTCGTCGTAAAGCGGAAACACTGGTTCCGTTAGTATGTAAGTTGCCTTCGAGAATGCCGGAGCTGGTGAAACCTAAGTCGGCTCACCTCAATAAAGATTTTGTGAAAGGTGGGGTAGAATGCAAGGGACCTTTCGAGCACCTGAGAAGGACAATGAAATGACAGGTTGTGTATTTACAAATGTGGTGGGTTTTGTATATGTCCATTTAGGTTAGAACCATGGCAATTGAAAACATATTTGTTTATTTCTAAAATGTTCAAGTTACTTTTTTGTTCAATAAGTAAGACTTTAACATTATCAATGGGATTAAAAGTACGACATGGATCTAATAATTGGTTAACACAATTTGGATCTGTTTTACTATGCTTCCAACAATATGAAACATTAAAGCGTTCCTTTAATGTTGTTATAATGGATCTATCTATTTGACCTATATATTCACAATTTCAATGATTCCAATTAATTTTGAAAACACCACTATTATCCAATAAGTCTCTCTTACCTTTATTATTAACTCATAGCTTACCAAGATTAATATTATAATACAAACCAAGTTTTTTAATTGCAACAAAATTTAGTTTTTTCTTTAATTACTTTCTCCCAATTCCTGTACAATGTGAATGAATATGATACAGACGTGATTTCAGTTTATTGAGGCTTTGCAAAGAGTTTCTTATGACAACACTATTATTGATAGTTTATTGTTAAAGTGATTCAGTATAGAGTATTAAGTTTTGACTGAAATATCGTTTACTGCCAGAAATCCTTTGATATAGTCTAAACAATTCTTTTCATAAACTATTTGTGTTTCAGAATGTTATTTAAAACCCCTACAAAAAACCATTTGCCTCGATACTATAAAATGCGTAACTCTTACACAATAATGTATACATGTCTACTGCCCAGACAGTACAGAATGTACCGAGTACATACTCACAAAGTGCCATATATACCAGGCATGTACTGGCACTTTAGGCATATACTGAGTAGGTACATGCTCGGTAAATGATAAATTCACTTCTATTTTTGTCATTTTTAGAGATTGTCTAGCATGTGAGTAGCACGTTTTCAGTATATGATTTTGGAATGTGCTGAAGACATTCTGAGTACATTCTTAGCACATTTCTAAAATAAAGAAAAATCACCCAAACATATTCTTCACAACTAACAAAGACTGTAAAATCAAACCATATTTACTGCTAAGATGGTTGATTTATAACTGTACGAACATTCTTCGCTATTATAACACAATAGACTATACTATCTGGGTGTGGAGTACCAAAAAATAAAACCGTTAGGTACTTGGGTTCGACCATTTACCACGTGACAGGTCCGACCGAAAATGAATCATGTTTCACCGTTCACGGCGTTCACCTTTCTTGTTTATTGTCTCTACGCTACAGTACAATCTACAGTCTGCCAGTTCTTGAGGTTTATTTTGGAAGTTCTTAATGCATCACTTATCACTTGTTTATAATCAGCTCTTCACTTGTGTAGTAAGTACTTTTTACAATTATTTAGTAAATATAATTTAAAACAGTATATATTTGCGTAGTATTTGTCTTTGAAAATTTTCCTTTATAATACAGTAGTAGCCCATTGCAATTTGGAATTTTTCTTCAACTATGCTATTTCTGACATAAATGTTCACAAAAATTAATAAATGATATTAAAATTAATGTCCTTGAGACTTCGTCATGATATACTATGCCTAGACTTATATTTAATTCACTTTGTAAGTTTCATAACCTCTAATTTACAAGTAGTAAAGCATACATTTCTAAAATACTAGGCCTAGGCCCTAGTAGAATGTCTAAGATTTCAATAACTAAACGTAACATTGCATTTGAGAACTTAACATTGCTATTGTAAAAACTAAAAATTAAGTTCTAATAGGCCATCTGTTAAAATAATTATTTTACAACAGCTTTTTATTTGGTTTTTGCAGTAGGTATACACATAAGTTAGTCTAACCCAACTTTTGTCATTGGGAAATTACTAGTTCTACACTAGATAGGTCATTGCATGTATAAATTATATCAGTACAACTTGATCTAAATTATAATTTTGCTACTGTCAGTAGGCTAGTCTATGTGTAAAAACTGAACCTTGAAAGCGACTGGGCGTAAATTTACTATACGACCTCCGGCTATAATTTTTGCAGACAACGACATTGTTTTACATTCTGCTGTTAAATGTTGAATACAAGTGAACATAGGTACTGTGACTAAAAACTATTTTAAGTTAAAAATTCAGGCTATTCTTGCATATCTGTTGGCATAGGGCCGTATAGTAAATTTGTACCTAACATATAACGGTGAACTTTTAGAATGCCACTACTTGTTGAACTAGGCTTAGCATCATTTGAAGAATTGTTTTAGGAAAATGAGAAGTGTTACCAACTTAACATGAGATGTTTTAGTAATATTATTAACTTTAAACACCCTATACAAATTTGATATTTGTGATATAGGCCTAGCCTATTTTATACTTAATTATAGCCTATTGATGTTGATATTTGTATTCTTTTTGAATATGTTTAAGCTATATATACTCCCATTGTATTCAATTTGTTTAGTAATATACCGTAGTTAAACATTATTATTTAATCTAGATCTTATATAATTTTGCTTAAAGGTTGGCAGTTCTGTCATATTATGGCAAGGAGGCGTGTTTTATATTTTACCTTAAATAACATAGCACTTCATCATTTATGATATTAACCAAAAGTATTGGCCCTTAATTATAATAATTAAAAGTTAGGTTGGTTATTAGTCTATGATTTATTAAAGCAATATCAATTTCTACTGATTTGTAAACAACCAGTGATTAATGAATCCTGGTATAATTGATCACACTGACAGTAACTTTGTACACCTCTCAAAAGTATTAGGGTTTTCATTTTTACAGTATATTGAATTCCATTAATAATTAAAAAAAGATTATTCATTCAACTTTAAGTTTAAAGTGGCAGTTTATGAGTTTTAAAATAAGTAATTCTGTTGTTCAATGGCAGTGAAATATATCAATTTTCAATTTGTCTATTTAAATTTTAATAATAATAATCTTTTTATGTAGCCTAGTAGATTTAACAATGTCAGGCCTTTATGTGTGCAAAATCTTTATAATGCAGGTTAGCTTATTTGGTAAATTATAATTATTGTATTAAACAATTTTCTGCTGTATGGATATTATTTAACTGTTTATTGTTTTCACAGCTTCTCAGTCCTGCTCCACAGTCAGTTTATTGTGTACCGATACTCCGCCATACTTAAACATAGTCAAGACTTGATCAGTTCTTTACACATTTGGTAAGTACATTTTGTTTTATAAAACTAACATAGGCCCCTACTTAAAATACAACATATAGGCCTACGTTACTTTTAGGGGAACACCCATTTTTCATATTTTGCAAATAGGCTACATATTTAACTGCGTCTAAAAAAACAAAAGTCGCTTGTAAATTTAAAAAAATTACGATAGCTACAAAACTAGTGTTTGACTTTAAAATATACTCTAAGTTAGATCAGGATAACTTTTCATATACGGTGTAATATTATATTAATGGATGTTCCTTATAAAAAAGAATTTAAACCTGGTGTCCTCTATAATTTTTGAACGACTGTAAATTTTCAAACAATATTTGGTAAATGTTACTAACATAAGTCAAAGTACTTTTTTATGTGGTTTAGGGTCTCAACCCTCACCCCTAAATAGGGGTTGCTGGGGGTAGTTTTTTTATTTTCAAATAGCAACCCCTAGCAAGTTGCATATCATTTTAAAGAGGGTAAAAAAAGAAAATGAATGCCGCAAACTAGACCTCTCTATGACTTCTTAAACTAAAGTTATGATAAAAAATGTATCACCATAATTTGATTGTTGAACTATCCCCCACTAAAAATAACAACAAACTCTAAAATTTAACAACTAAGCTCTAGAGTGACCGTTTTCAGGAAACATTTTCAGTGTTCTTGGCTTAAGTCGTACACTGTTATTCAACTACCCTAGTATTTATAATTTAATATTTACATTCATGGTAAGTTAGTAAACCTAGAACATTTGACTAAGTTTTTACTTTTGATTCAGTCTTAATGAACAATAGACCTAGCAGTTAAATTTTAAAACATTTTTGGTAACTTGAAAACCTAAATCTATTTTATATTTTGACTTTTAAACGTAAGTCACAGATGAGTTAGGTGAGATTAGTTTTGGATTTTATCATATGTTTTGCCTTAATATAAAATTTAACAGTTAATACACAGTTATTAAACTGCAATGTTTGGGTTTGGTAGTCTAAACATTTAGTGCATTTATGAAGCTGCTATAAAATTATATTGTGTCAACATATTCTAATTGAACGGTTTCCTTTTACAGGCATTTATTAAATAGGAGTATATACATAATAACCTATCACATCACAATGATATGTTTTAAAGCCATAGGCCTACAATATATAGGGCCCCTTGGCTTATTAACTTAATATTTCAAAATATAATATATGTTATTAATTTTTATTAGGTAGCCATTTTTTACACAAATTTGTATCATCTCTTGACTGTAATTTACTGATTCACTAAATGTTGATACACATAGACATATGTGGTAAATTAAATACTATATGTATATAGTAGGAATTGTATCATACTGTGTCCAGTACTAGGGGTAAGGTCTTGTTCAGAATGAACGTTGTTATTTTTATTTTATGTTACATTCTGTTATATTCTAGTGCCATTTATAACTTCAACAATATAACAAAAACAACAGCTTGAACATACCTGCTGGTATCGGTTACCTTATTTTTCCAGTTTGCAAAGTTTTTATGTACATACATCCTATAAAATATTCATCATTTATTATTTTATTAAAAATGAAATGTGTAGGCTGTTACTAAAAATCATTTTAATTATGTTTCATATAGAATATATAATATAACATAATTGCAGTAATATTAGATTTTTTAAACATATTTTGTAACATTTATTAGCTTATTCATCATTTTAAGTGAGCATTCAAATGTATCTTTTCAATTGTATTATAATAATCCATGGTTATTTGTTTAGATATTGTCAGACATCACAACCCGAATGCAATAGGTGAAGATATTTTAGCCCTTACAAAACAATGGCTGCTTAAGGCTAAGGAGATGAAGGGATGCCAAAAAAAAGTAAGTTGATAATTAAATAAAGGTTACGGTATGTATTAAATTAATGTCATAAACTGATGTCCGTTAGGCAGATTCAACTTTTGATATGGATAGGTTAAAACACTTTGCACAAAATGAATTGATACAAAGAGCTGTCATCTTCCTGCTTGCTTAGGCAGATGTAAAATTGTGCAGACAGAATTGCTGATTTCATTGTGTTTTTGGTTTTCTAGTTGTTCACAGTAAGTTTGTAGTTGCAAAACGCAGAATAATAATAATTATATTATACGGAACAGTACAAAAGTAATTCCTTGCACACTATAGCCAGCCTAGTTTTAATAGTTCCTTTCACTATTGCAAACTATTTATCAAATAAGCAGTAGATGGTCTATAATAATTAAAGAAATTGAGAATTACAGAACGTGATCATCTCATACACTACTCGACTTTATTTTACAACTTGTCTTGATATTGCATCAAAAATTGCTACTTGCTGATTTGAAACCTAAGGTTTAATGGGCATTATTAATGTCATTAATTTATTCCAAATACTTTCTGCAACCCTTAATTTTGCTTCGTAACAATATATAAGCAAACATTATTATTATTTTAAACAAATTGTATATGTATCCAAATCACCAATAGATATAACTAATTTTACCTTGTATCCGTCGTATGACTTCGTTCAGCATTATGCCGATGACACTTTTCGAAACAAAATAATCAAAAACACAACAACAAAAAAAACATATAACTCACAACACAAAACGGTGACATGTAATTCGGGTAGACATCTAATTTATATCGCGGTCGAACGACTACAGACTATATTCAGTGGTCATTTGATTAGAGTCAGAAATTCTTATCGCCGAATCGTACAATATGTTGGAATGAACTGTAGCTGGTCACTAAGCAATTGGTTGTTGTTATGTTTAAAGGCTTTGTATATATCAAATTCCTATATAGCTACCCTTTAAGCAAAAATAGATGGGTTCGTTCAAAGTCAGTATTAAAATTGGAGAATTGATAATTATTGGTGTTAATTAAAGGGCGAGCGTAGTTTGATTTGTTCCATCTGTTTTCTTTGGTAAATGTTCCTTAAATCATTTTAAGAACAGCCTTCCATTTTTGGCCTATAGGCCTATAGAATTTATCACAATAACCGCTTGCAATTGATCCTATATACCCCAGTTTTTACTCAACCGGTCTAAGAATTTTGCGGCAGAGAATTTTCTGTACATTGTTATTGGTACGAAAAGCCACAGTTATGTTTATAACAACTACAAATTATAGTTACCTATAAAATGATGAATTTGTCCGTCTTGTGACTTCTTTTATATTCTTAATTTACGCGTTTCGGGGCCGTGGTCCCATCATCAGAATGAAAAATGAAAAATCACTCCATTGGAGGTCGTTAAATGATACAAAAAACACAAACACATAAAAGACACTACACACGCACACGTATAAGAACGACAAATATGGACCTCATTTGCGAGGTTAACTTTAGTAGCGCTACGTTATCTACTGCGCGAGACACTGATGTACACAATGGAGCACTAGGGGTATACTGGAAGCTAAGAGGTGGGGATATCAGAAGTCCTATCTGTCTCCGGACTATGTTGGAACTCAATGGCCGTGTCATACAAGTAATTCGATTTAAAAAATAGTTGGTCGTTCAATACATTATTTGGGCTGTTCTTGTGTGCCTTATATATTTCGAACTCCTCTGACGCGTCCATAAATCTACCCTTCTTATAAATATGGAGAGGCTTCATGTTATGTTCGAAATTAGTATACCTGTGGTTATTATCGACTATATGTTGTGCGAATTTCGACTTCATGTCACGTAGGTTCCTTTGAGGCAAATGCTCCTTGTAGCGTTCTTCAAACGTTCTGCCTGTCTGTCCAGTGTAGAAACTATCACAATCACTACAGTCTAGTTTGTAAACGCCTGACTTTTTGATTTTGGCTATATTACGTTTTGATAAGGCATTCTTCAACATATTTGGTATTATGTTGGTGTATTCAACATAAGTGTATTTCCTGCTGTTATCAATGTTTAATTTTAGTTTTGGCCTATGTTGAGCTTTTTTATGTTTGAAAAGTAACCTATCGACTAATGAACTGGTAAACCCGTTAGCTTCAGCTATGTGTTTGATAATATATATGCGTTACATACAGGACAAATAACAACATCCAAAAGTTACTGCGGAAAAGACGGCCCATTGCCAAAAGCAAAAAGTCAGGCGTTTACAAACTAGACTGTAGTGATTGTGATAGTTTCTACACTGGACAGACAGGCAGAACGTTTAAAGAACGCTACAAGGAGCATTTGCCTCAAAGGAACCTACATGACATGAAGTCGAAATTCGCACAACATATAGTCGATAATAACCACAGGTATACTAATTTCGAACATAACATGAAGCCTCTCCATATTTATAAGAAGGGTAGATTTATGGACGCGTCAGAGGAGTTCGAAATATATAAGGCACACAAGAACAGCCCAAATAATGTATTGAACGACCAACTATTTTTTAAATCGAATTACTTGTATGACACGGCCATTGAGTTCCAACATAGTCCGGAGACAGATAGGACTTCTGATATCCCCACCTCTTAGCTTCCAGTATACCCCTCCATTGTGTACATCAGTGTCTCGCGCGGTAGATAACGTAGCGCTACTAAAGTTAACCTCGCAAATGAGGTCCATATTTGTCGTTCTTATACGTGTGCGTGTGTAGTGTCTTTTATGTGTTTGTGTTTTTTGTAACATTTAACGACCTCCAATGGAGTGATTTTTCATTCTGATGATGGGACCACGGCCCCGAAACGCGTAAATTAAGAATATAAAAGAAGTCACAAGACGGACAAATTCATCATTTTATAGGTAACTATAATTTGTAGTTGTTATTAGTAAAGTGACTTGGATACCGTAACATGGAATTTAAAGTTATGTTTAGTTTATGAAGAGTGTCGCTTAAAATTCTGGGGAGAATGTTGCCGTACTCTGTGGATACATATTTAGTAGATATGTCTATAAAACTAAATATATATCCACAGATTATGGCAACATTCTCCGCAGAATTGTAAGCGACACTCTCTGTAAACTAAACATAACGCTCTCCTCTTGATGAAAACTATAGAGGAATTGGTGATATACAAAGCCTTTAAACATAACAACAACCAATAATTGCTTAATGACCAGATACACTTTCATTCCAACATATTGTACGATTCGGCAATAAGAATCAACCCCAATCAACTAGTCACTAGTCGTACAGCAGCGAAATAAAGTAGATGTTTTTCATGTTATATGTATTGTGAACGTTTTAATATGACTGTGATGATGAAATATATGTTTTGAAACGCGTCATAGACATATGCTGAACAAAGTCACACGACGGATACAAGGTAAAATTAGTTACATTATTATCAGTATTTTATTAATTTTAAATAATATGGTGATCATTTCTAGTATAATTCTTATTTTAAAATAAGATAATATTAAATTATAGAACATTTAATTCAGAACTATATTAATTAATTTAAGATACCGTTTGTGAAACAATTAATATTTTGTTGCAGGAAACCTGGATCTTTTCAAGAACAAAGAAGTTTCCCTGTTATGATCCTACTGATTATTAAAAAAAGATGATATTAAAATTATGTTTGAATTCTTTTTGTGCATACATTTTGTAATACATTAATAATAATAAATAAGTTTAGACAGCTTCGGAAAAGTGTAGTTTTTTATGTTTTTACACCAGATTATTATGCTACACTATCATCAAAACCATCAATAACTGGGGAATGTATTATTTTGTTCATTCTTTGAAGTAAGTTAATCAAATTATTGTTGATTTGCTAAGATGTATGTTTTTTTCATATCTAAGGAGCTTAATTTACTTTGATTAATAACTTTTGAATCATTGTGTTTTATGTAATACAACTCTCTCTAAGACGAGCAGGTCTGTAGAATGTTCATAATGCAATTGAGGTACCGGTATTGAATGTGCGCAGAATATGCTAGACATGTTATATATATAAGTGTAGCACATGCCTAGCATGTATGTAGAATAAGTATACAGGTATATCACATTCAGATCATATGGTAGTCATATGTGTAGCATGTGAATAGAATATGCACAGTGCATATTGAGATCATGAATGTACCCGGAATATACTAGGCATCTTCTATATAAGTGTAGCATGTGCCCAGCAAGTGAATAGAATGTGTGTAGCTCATATTGAGGTAGTAAAATGTGCCCAACATATGTGTAGAATATGCAAAAATCATATTGAGATAGTGAATGTACCCAGAATATACTAGGCATGTCCTAAAGAAGTGCAGCACATGCCTAGCATGTACATAGAATGTACGTAGCTCATATTGAAGTCATAAATCATGCCAAGGATATTCAGAGCATGTTCTGAGTACATTCTAGGAATATTCTCCGGGCATGTGCCAGGCACTTTGTGAGCGCGGACGTTCACTTTTCCTGAGCACGTGCCAGGCATAATCTGGAATATTCAAGAATATACCTCGCACATTCCGCATATTCTTAAAGAATGTACTGAGCACATGCTCAGCACACGATTGTGCTGTGTGGGTGTCTTCTTATCTCACCAACACTTTGCCCTGAATCAAATATTTTCAAAATGTCTAAAACAATATAAAAAAACTGTATTTATAAGCATGACCTATTAACGCTGTTCTCTTTATAATTTTGCGATCATTTGATTTCAACTAACTATCGATTTATTTTCTTCAGAGTCACAATGCAGTGGGTTCCATGAAGTGATGGATAATTTGAAGAAGAGAGAGAATAAAAATTGAACCATGATTCATCATTTCCTTTAGCAAGTCTGCACAATAGTTTTAAAAAATGAGGATATAAAGATTTATATTATTATTGTATGGTTATTAAAATACCAAAAACAATTAATACTAATATTATATCAATTATGTCAATTATATTTTAAATAAATAAACTAACTTAGTGCAATCTATAAGTTGTTTATTTTTTACTATTTATCGCCTTTCTTATGGAAATGCCTAAATATATAAGATTGTTTTATTGGAAAGGTAAATCATTTTTGAAATCGTTTGAATGGTTTTATATTATATCGTATAATATGACATAATGTCTACTAGCAATATTTGTGTGGATAAACAAATACACTGTGTATACAACTAGTAGAAATATAATATATAAATAGGAAATGTATATCCTAACTGGTTAAGTAGTTATTGCAATAAGTATGGTTATTGAAAGATTTTTAAATAATTGTAATTTTTTATACATAAATAGTTCGACAGTATTCGTTTAAATACACTTGTACAATTTCAATGTCTATACAAATTTCTGGATTTTAAGATGAGTGTGTCCGCCCAGCTGAACGTTAGGAGATTTAGCAAGAGAACATTGAAAAATGTATAATGTTATAAATATAAATATTTACGTAATATAAGACTACTTTTAAGATTATAAACTTCAATCAAAATATATTGTTCTGAAATTCTGATCGAAACAAACTTTCGAAAAGGGTTTCAATCTGTGATGGGTGCACAAACACGTATTTTGGTTTCAAATCTACTAAATTCCCTAGACTAAATTACGACGGCTAGAGTAGTGATACTGCATTGATATTTTAAAACATTGTTTACGTGATAGAGGTTGGTTAAACATTCTGGAAAATTCTATCACTTCTTGACTTCTAAAAATATATATGTCCTTGAGTATAATAATTAAATTTTGAAAACACCGATAATTTTTCGATTTGGCTTCCAAATGTTCTGATGTTATACACAGATTTTAAAACGTATTTATTCTTTGTATTTTCTATATATTGTATTTGGATTTTTCTCGGAATAAATAAAGCAGTTAGTATACAAAATCTTGACCAGGCAATGCTTCACTATTGCTTGATTTGAGTATATAAATATTAATATTATATTCAATCAATGAACATAATTCAGTGAGTGAATTAAAAATTATTTTGGAAGTGACTTGTGGTTATAATAAATTCATATGATCAGGGCTGACGGTAGAGTCCTTATTAAACATCTAATTATTTAATGTTAATGCAATTTATTTTATATTTTCGTAGCTACCTAATTTTAATTATTATTTTATGTTAAGGTTCGTTAAAACATTTTATTAATTTGACTTAAGTAATTGAATCGCAAAGTAGCCACCAAATATATTTATATTTTTTATTGCAGTTACCATCTATATATTAAAAGAATTTATGAAAACTTGTGGCAGTCAGTACGGCCATTCTATCCGGCCGATTTCCTTATTTTTTTTTTTTTTAAATTGCAGGTAATCATTCACAGATATGTCATCAATCATTACAAATCATGTATCTTTCGCCTTACAAACGTTATATTCAAATGCAAATTTCTGCTGTGTATTCCTTATGGGGTTTTTTTTTGGTTCTTTGTTCACTTTGCGTTTGTATACCGTCCATCCGATTGCTTTGAAATTTTGCATAGTAACACAGGTTAACCCTGGAAAGGTTTTAGGCCATTTACCGAAGTCCTAGGACATTAGGGCTACGCCCCAGTGGCCCTCAAAGTTTCAATGTTAATCTTATGGAAGAAAGATTTCTATTGATTTTATCAGTGGCACAAAAACAGCTGTTCGTATAAAAAACTTAGCAACACATCATGTTTGTTTACTTTCATTACCATAGCAACATTACTTAGAAAATTTGAAGAGTATTACCTTTTTGAGGTTACATTGACAAACTAAAAACAAACACAAACAAAAATCAACGAAAAATGCTAACTATATTTTAATTCAATTCAAACATTGGTTGTTACAAACCTATTATATATAAAACAGCTAATTTGGATAAAAAACTGAACATAATCATTCACAGATATGTCAAGTCTTATATATTATCATCCGTTCAGCCGCTATTCACCCGAGAAGGAGCTCCGGTATACAATCCTTCAAATTTCCCATGTTAATCTTATATAGATAATGTTTAATGAGTTTGAGTCAGCTGCCAAATAAAACAGCTGATTTATGCTCGGTCACCTATGTACAAACGAGCCAAAGATTAACGAGATTCTTTATCGAATTTTCCACCTGCGAGCGAAGCGAAGCAGCCATCTTAGGCCGAAGGCCGAGCCGGGGTTGGGACGCGGAGCGTCCAGGGGCAGAGCCCCTAGTATTCTCTAAACAATTCTGGTACTAATATGTATATATTGAGAAATAAGTTCAGTAGTTTTTGAGCTTATAAAAAAAATAAATGTATTATTAAATTTTAAGGGCAGTTATCCCATTTCATCCCTTTGACTTAATTAATTAATCGAATTGTAAATTATTTTTGATATTACTTGAGACTAAATATTACACAATATTTGATTTAATAATTGAGATAAATTTACAGAAGAAAATTTTCAGCTTTTTACGGTATCACACAGTGAGTGGGCCATGTATGGGTGGACGAAAATGGTAATAATTCGGTTAATTTCTTCTTTTTGTCAACCTAGGGCCTACAAAGGATGACATTGTTAACAAATTCCGCTCATGGAATTTGTTAACACAGTTTGGGAGGATCTGATGATGTTGATGTAGTCTTACCAAAACCGGTAATCTGTGTTTGATAATAAGGATTGTTTGGATAAAGAAATAAAGTAATTTTATAATAATTACATAATTTTAAAGTTTTTTTTCTTAAATACGACAAACTTTATTATCACTCTATTATTATATTCTCTCATTTGTTATGTTACACACAAAAAGGTCTAAGTATTTACAATAAACAAGGTAGCATATCATGGAGTCATTAATTTTATAGTAAGATGATTGGTAACTAACTTAATACATAGCTCAGACATTACGTAATAAGTGCCTACTTATGTTATCTACAAACATTTCACATAGTTGGATATGTTACGCTATACGTTTGCATGATAATGGGGTTAACCCATATTTACTTCTTAGACATGAAAGTAATTACATTGCGGGAATAATTTCAATTTGAACTACCGTGATACTGAATAAATTACTTTCATGATCCTATTCAGTTCAAGTCACTATAACTCAAGTAAGTGACTGGTTTTAGGAAAGAACAATAACATATCTGAAAATAACAAATAGATACTAATAAATAATAAAAGCTGTGATGTGGTAGCCCAGAGGTGCTCCAATGATGGTGCGTCTGCCTTTTTGGGTTGTGGCTTCGGTCCACGTATGGACGTAAGTACGTTATTAGCCCGGTGAGGTGGTGAAGGGGTCTTCAATAAAGTGTTAAACGAAGAATAGTTTAAATTTCTTTTATTTAAACCATTTAGAAAAAATCTCTCTCTACTTTCAAATGCGTAAGGCAAACGCAAGAATAGTTCCACAGAAATTGAGTCTACTCGCGGACGCAATCACTACCAGATTAAGTAATTACTTTTGTCAATTCCTTCCAACTATCGTCCCCCATTTTATTATAGACAATATAGCGTTCCCACTGTCAGGGAGGATTCATACCTAGCACTTATAATTTAACTTAATTACTTACATTGTTGTTATTACTACAAGGGGAATGTACTTGCCACAAAACAAAAAACAACTAGTTTGAATACCACGAGAAAAAAAATATTTGACGTCATTTCTCTGCAAAGAAAAAACAATTTGAATACCGAGAAAAACGTTTAATACATTATTAAAATTTTATTATTATTATTATTATTTTTTTTTGTAAAAATACAGCATCGGAATGCTGACAGAAATGAAAACTGTCATGAATATAAATCGTTGGTTCATTGGTTTAAAATTAAATTTGATACTTCTTTGTATCTTGTGCCATTTAAAATTGATATCTAAAAAATAACATAAGCCTATAGTCAAATAATAATAAAATAAATTAGGTTATTACTATAATACTGAACCAACACGTTTTGAGAAAGGTTTACTTTATTGTAGTTTTAATATACTGTATGCTACTCAGTATTAAAATTTAACAGCTAGTTTGAATCAAACGTTTACCAACATAGTTTTAGGTTATTCCTATATACATACCGAACTAGCACACGTTTCTTTAATGCACTTACATTTAATTACCATAGCAACCAAGTTAGGGAATTTAGACATTAAAAAAAATAGAAATGACTATGTCCATTTTAGAGGTATCATAAAGTAAACTAATTTAACGCAACTAACAAAAATAGGAAGTGCAATTTCCATTCCAGAGGTATAAAAAAGTAATGTATTTTTGCACAACTTACAAAAAGAAGAAGCACATGCCCGTTTCAACGGCAACGTGGCGTGATTAAACCCATACAGTTATTGAGTTCAATCCTTTGAATTTACCGCTGCCTATTTTATTCCGTCGATTGCTTCTTCTTTTGAGATCAGCTGTTATATTAAACTTTTGGTCTATACTAGTACTTGAGAAGAAGAAGAAGTCATCGATGAAATCAAACACGCAAAGCCTCTCGCGTATCGCTAGTTTGTATATTTCAATTCATCAAAAAGTGTTCCGCACTCCTAAATAAGTTTTCACTTCAAATTATTAGGATTATGATTCAAGTTATTAAGGGGCTCCGGAGCGCCCTATCTTAGCAATGTTAAAAACAGAATATTTAAGGAACATTTTCTCAGAAACTATTGAATCAAAATTAGTAAAATTCTACTACTTAAATACAAAATTTAACATGAAGGTTTTGCAATACAAGCATTTGTATACATTTTGTCATTATTTGAATAACATAATAGAATTTTGACCAGTTTTTGCCGTATTTCTCAGTCATAACTTAGAAATGATCACTTATATTGCAAAATACTCTCGTTAAAACCTGTAGTATATACTCCATTAAACTTCAGATGAATATGTTAAATAGATTTTGATAAAATGTTTCTTTTGTGAATAAAGTATTTGATTTCCGGAAAACATGTTTAAAGTTTTACTTACATATTTAATACATACCAGCCCCATATGCAGGGTTGTCATCAGCTGAATATCATCAAAGACTGTATAATCAGGTTAGGCACTACAGAAGAAGCTAAATATCCTTACCAAAATGAAAATTCCCACCATAGGCGGCAATTTTAATTTCAAATTGGATAAATCATATCAAATTATTAAGAATATTATACAAAAGTTGTCTTATTCTCATGTAACATATAAGTGGATAACGTATTTTTACCCACTTAGAGTTGAGATATAATTATAAATTTAGGCTTGTTTTAAATCTAAATAAAAGGGCAATAATAAGCAATAAAAAACAAAAAAAATTTAAAAACAAATTTAGGTACTCCGGATCCCCTTAAAGTGTTCTACGAATGGAAATACAAGTACTCAAATATATTAATATAGAAGCTAATAAACAAACAACCACCGTAGGTAAGTAGTATACTTACTACAATCTTGACATAGGAAAACGCTGAATCTAAGAAAGAAGGTTCTTTGTACTCTTATTTTTCTATATTGTAAAAGACCCAAGACAATTTGTATAACTTATAGATAGAATCCTTATTATATTTTACTGCACCATAAATAGATTAACTATATTATATACTGTTTTTTAGGTAAAAATTTTATTGCAAATTGACTTACCGAAATCATAAAAATATATCATTTGTTAAGAAAAGCAAGACCTCAACGAGTCAATACAAACATTCGGTACACAAATTATACATATAACCCTGATAAGATTATAAATGATTTAATAAGTACTTCGTATTTACATTTTATTAATTCTTGCAGGCTTTTGAATAAAATGGATGTTATTGACAGGCTAAATAACTGATTGACAACCAACTACTTAGTCAATTTATTAGTCGGTATTTGAACATTGACAGGACGTCAATTATAAACACTGCAAATTACACGCCATGATAACTACACGACAGCCCTAAATCAATTTATAATTTCTGTCAGACAAAACAGGTGTTGTGAATGAGAAGTTATATATGACCAGAGTGGAACCGTGCATTTACATGAATGTCACATTACATCGCGAGTTATCTATCCTACTTTTAGTTTTGATGGTTCGAATGGATTGTATTTATATCTCGAGCAATAGGTACTTTTAAATTACATATTTTTTATGTGATGAGGGCGTTAGGAATATCGGAGGAGCGGCTTCCAAATTATTTCGCAAAAGAGCCCATAGCAAAGAACTTATTTTGGTTTATGGAATGGAAAATATTATCGGATAAATATGCCGTACCTTTTGATAAGGCAATATCAGAGCAATGGGAGTGGAAGGGTCAGATGATTGCTGTTGTCAAAGCTATTCGTTTACCCAGTAAACTAGTTTGTTGCGATGGCCAGACTTTGCCATTCTATTTATAAAACACAAGATTTGGAACTAGGTACTATAACTTACATTGTTGATTTTTGAAATTATACATTTTTGTATAATTTAGGAGAGCATTTTGTTTAATGCTCTCCTACATTAAAGGCGATTCAAATACGACGTTGCTTCAAAAGTTTTTTATTGTCTAGGGAAGAATTTGGGCAATATCTTAATGGAAGAGATTGGGCAACGAGGATGGCATTATAGGTGGGGATTGATACAATAATTTAATTACGAAGCTTATATCCGGGAAAATATATTAAGTTGTTTGTATAATAATTATATCATATTTGTTTAGTTATTCGAGTGCCTGTAGTATTGGTGCACGTCTGATTGTATTAGTGTATAATATGTATGTAGTATAACATAGTTTATTTCAGATTAAAATAGTTTACCCTTTACTATAAGAACTATAAGATTTTCTTTAAAGACTATTGCCTATCAATTTAGTTCTACATAAAATTAAATGTTATTATTAGGCACATAATATGTATTAATGTTAAGGTTATATATGTTTAACACCTTACCACAATCTAATAAAGCATTGTTATTATTATTATTATATCTCGAGCAACGAGATATCACCCAATGTTGTTTTTAAATAGTGTCTGCTATACTAAAATGAATTATTATTTTTGTGAGTTATATGAATTTTATAAATAACCGAAGATAATAATTAAAACACATCATATATTTGCTATTTGATTTTTACTTGCTTGTGGGTGGTTTGCTTTACCTTGTAACTATCAATGTTTCGATGAACCCGTTTGTTTGCATTATTTCTTCATCCTTAACTAAATTTATCAAGTTTATTCATACAAAATATTCTTATAACAATTTCCAGACTAAGTGTCTTGTTTCATTTGCAACTTTTATATATAATAATGAAGGGTTATATACGAGAAAAATAATTAAAATATTATTAACGTTTGTTATTCTCCTTTTACACTATCATAATCATGAAAGTATCATAATTATTATTAAGTAACATAATTATAATAACATTAGGCCATAATAAATACTACGTACAAAACTAAAATACAAATTATAAAAAATTATTCAAAATGTAACTTAAACACTATTATAAACGTATAAACTAAATAAAGGAAGCAAAATTATAAACCTTTCTGACACAATGGTACTACGAAAGTGTAGTTACTTCATTTAATATTAATATGCCTGATTTGAAACTACCCTCATTTATAAAAAAGAAACATAAATATTACTTACTAAACCTAGATGATTAGTAAACAACGGACTGTGAAAACTTGTAGCATAAAATTAACAACATAAGAACTACAAAATTTATCACAAAAGGTGCAGTCTTTTTAAAACGGAGACAAAACTTAGTACAAACGATATATAGGACTACACAACTAGTGGACGTGGCATTGCTTTGCTATTGCTTGATTTAATAATTTTAAGGGTGGTTATTCCATTTCATCCCTTTTACTTAAGGTTCTTCTTTACCTCGAAGAAAACTCCCAAGTGTACAGTATGATTTTAATAAAACGTTCTGACTCAAGCCGCAAAATCGTTTAAACATGCATTCCTATTAACGTGTTTCAGATTCTATTTATACATTAATAATCTGGGAAACTACTTTAAGTTATAAAAAAAGGCTTGTTACGAATTGATGGGGTGTGTGATCAGAAATATATATTAGTTATATTAATTATTAGAGTAAGTATGTTTAGTGTAAAGATATTACTTTGCGTAAGACAGATAGAGGTAAACAAGGAAGCATAATAAGGAAGGATGAGCTTGGCGGAAGTGTTTTTGTGATGCACGGAAGAACAGTGTAGTTTGTCAACACAGAAGTTAGATGGGTTATATAGGCATAACCCTAATCTAGATTCGAGGG
>JAGFPH010003230.1:91564-110343 GCA_018207615.1 Philaenus spumarius | reverse complement strand
CATAGTAAAGTGTTTTGTTTGAACCCGGGTGATAAGGGAACTAGAAACCCTAAACCTATCAGGCTTTACATTTTTTACGTGTTAGCTTAAAATATAAAAATTGAGGCGGTAGCTGGAATAAGGGCCTATAAGCCAAAAGTATGTTTTGAGAAAACAGCCTCCAAAGTTTTCAGTTTTACCTCAGAATTTTATTTTTTTTTACCCTTGATCGCCCCTTTTTTTAATAATTATACTTTCTTATAAATACAAATAAACAAAGAGTTTAGTGAGGAAATATCCTTGAATTATTTAAAAATACTATATAAAAAAGGCTTCATAGGCCCTTCTTCTAAAGAACGAATTTTTCATTTATTTTATTCTTCTATGGAAGAAGGACCCACAAATCCAATACTTAACACTTAAGATTTTTAGGAGAAATTGGTTATTAAAAATACATTTACAGTAAAAACAAATCATTGTATTTAAGAAATAAAATAAAACTCGTCCTAAAACCAAAAACAATATTTTGTAAGCTACTCATCATCGGAACAGTTTTCATTTTCTTCTCCAACAACATTCGGAGTGTCTGAACTGTGTTCTTCAAATAGTTTTTTGTAACATTCTCTACTTTCTTCTTTTAAATACACAAATAAGTCTTCAATGTCCTTTATTTTAGATTATTTTAGAGTACCTTTTGGAGCTGGTTCTAATGTCAGTTCAGCTGGAATATTCTTTGCATACTTGAATGGGTTGAGAACCATACAAACTGGATACGAGCAACACACCGCACGGTTTATATTTTAAAATACAATATTGTTGAATTTTAAAGGTACTGTTCTTACTTTTTGGCTTTTTCTCAAAATGAGGTATAAGAGCCTTGTACCAATCTAATACAATGCTTTGATCATTTACAAGAATGAATGGTGAAGGGTTTTGTCTTGATGATTCAATTCGTTCAAGATAAATTTCTGGGACCTCCACAGTTTCTAGTTTTTTCATAATGTTTCGAACAATACCGAAATTTCTGTCACACTGTCCGAATGAGTGTCCTCGAATGGGGAACAAGTGAAGGACCTCAACATTGAAAGTTTTGGCGAGCCATGAACAGAATCTAAGCAGTGTTTGGTTTTTATTTTGGCCTCCAGCTGCGTCAGACATCAAAATAATGTTCTTAGTGTTGGGGAAGTCTTGGATTTTTTTACTGATACAATCAAAAACAAATGAAATTACTGTATTTGCTCCTTTTTTACATTTAGACTCCAGAAATGTATACATGAAAGCGGCATCATCATTGTGTACGTGAACACAAAACAGATATAGCCACAAAAGTCTTTTGTAGAACTTCGAAGTCACGGTAAGTTTTGGTAGGGGGAAATTTTGAGCGTAATCAAATTCAATGACCAGGACCCTCACCCCCTCCTTCTTTAGCATCTCTTATAAATTCACTTTTCATCTTTAAATAGGCATCAACCTTTCTTTTGTGAATGTTGTATTCCACTTGACAAGCAATATAAACAGTAAACAAACCTGCTTGGAGCCAAAACTTCTCATGAGCTGACCTGCATTGCATTACAAATACAGTGCTGCCAACTCCAAAAGTTGAAATATTTTACTAAGATTTGGTAGACTTATATAAAACATCATGGAGAATCCATTTTTGCGTTCTCCGGAAGAAGGGCCTATGAACCTATAGGCCCTTATTCCAGCTACCGCCTCAATTATTGCATAAAACTCCTAAACAATGCATTCAAAATAATCAATTTTTACTCAGTTAAACAGCTGATTAAAAGGAGTTGCCGTCGATATCTTCCAATTATGAGATATAAGACAAAAGCACATAGCCTTTATGAATAATTTTGGATGTTTCACAACTTTTTATGTTGAAAAACGGTGTCCGAAACACGTTAGTACGAACTGCATATTTTTGCTGTTTTACGCAAGGTATAGAAAAGACCCTTAAGTAATCGATGCACACGTTTTTTATATCAATTAAAAATAATATTAAATAACTTTAGATTTATAGTTTGTAGGAATTTAGTGCAATTTATTTTTATTGCAAAGGGGTAGATACGATATTTAAATCTTTTGGTTTGTTGTGACGGTATATTCCAAAAAACTCCTGGTATTTGTGTAAATTTTGAAATTTTGAATTAGTTTAGTAATTTTTGAGAATATAGAAAAAGTAAGTGGATTATTATTTAATTTTAAGGGGAGTTATTCCGTTTCATCCCTTGAACTTAAGTAATCAAATTGCAAATAGTTTTGTATATCCCTTAAAATTACATAATTTTAGTTTTATAGCTTGTAGGAAGCTAGTTTAATTTATATTTATGGTATAGGGGTAGCAACAAACATGTCAACCCCTTCATATTGTGAATTTTAACCATCCAGAGACCCACTCAAATATACATAAAAAATGTCATAAAAATTGGTCCATCCGTTTAGGAGAATTTAATGACATAAACACGTACAGAAGAATATATACAGGGTGTCTTGCAACCATATGAACAAACTTTATCACGTTATTCAGCATGTCAAAAGAAACAAAAAATGTAACATAACATGTGTCCTATCTCATTCCGTTTTCGGTCTGTCTGTCTGTATGTGTTTTTTACAAAATACTTAATATTTTTAGAAGGAGAAAAGATATTGATTTCAAACTTTGTACACCTATTTGTTGCGTAATCTTTTATCACTGTACGAAAAATTAGAATAATATTTTAAATATTTTCAAAATGGCGGCCGTTTATAATTTTTAAAGTAAAATATCTCAAAAACCGCTGACTTTACAAAAAAATTACAAGAGACAAAAAAGTTGACTTTTTTAATGACAAACTCAATGGTTTTTAATTTTTTCTGTAGCTCAAAGGACTACAGAGATATTGACAAAAAAAAGGAAAAATGTATTTCTTGGTAGTTGTCAACAATACCCAGAATTACTCTAGAAACAAAATATTTTAAAGTTATTTTGAGCTAAAATAATAAGTTATTTGCATAATGTTCCGAGAACTTTTTGAGCTGATTCCATTAGAAAAAATAACGAAAAAAGTTAATTTATTCATAGGTCTGGAAATGCTTCGTTAGAGAGTTACAGCTAGCGAAAGATTTCACCCGTGTTTCAGATTACTCACAGAAACGAATCCCTATTGAAATATGTAGGGCGTTAATTAAGGTGTAAAATTTAATTTAATTTACCTAAAATGAGCATATACATTTTATAAAATAGGTCCCCGTGCTGTAACTGCAGTAATTGTTAGAATATTTGACCCAAAACGCAAAATTCGGTCTCAAAAAAAAAAAATGTTTTCTGTAGGGTTTTAGTACATTAATTTTGTGAAATGGGTATAAACCCTCAAACGTATTAAACATATCTTGTAAATAATTTATTTCGGAAGATATTTGTGTAAAGTAGTCCAATAAAAAACTAAAAATTAAATTATAATATCACGGAAAAGGCATATCTTTAAAAATAAATTAATGAATTATAAAATATCTATCTTCAAAATAAACTTTGACCATACCGAAACAATTAGGTTTGAAACGTATACTGTTTTGTGTATATTTTTCAAACAAGTTATTTCCAATGCAAGAAATGTTTTACAACATCTTCTGTACTTATAAATTTGGAAACTTATATTATACCTGCCCTCAGAACAAGAGAGCCCTACCGTAAACAAAGAGGTGATTATATAAGACACTAACACTTCCTATAAGTTATGCAAACACAGGCTGGGCTACTGCTACGTACTTTACACTTCCTTCTTGGGTTTATTTTCCTACTTTATTGTTTTTATTTCCACGCTCTACTGAATTAAACATTATTTTATTTTTAGTCCTAGCCATCTTGCTACTCGCATGCCGCACCAAAACACAAAACATGTTGACCAATTTGTCAGGCTACTAGAACTTTCTGAATACTAAAGACGTTCTCAGACTAGTAATTAATCTGAACTCTTCTAGACATCTGTAATCTCCTGTATTTTTTTTACAAAAGAACGGAAGTGAACAGAATCGCATCCATATTGACTGTAACAGCTCAACTTGGGCGTAAATGTGGTTTGGAATTATCCTTGATACAGAACAATTCCGAGTTTACAATTTATCCGATATTTCTTGTTAAATTTGTCTCATATTTGAAATAGAAAATATTATTGAAGACTGTTTTGATTTATATTGGAAACAGTTGTTAGATTAGCAATGCCACAAGTGTAAACAATAATTATTTAATTGCATGGTTATTATTTCCAGTGAAAGACAGAAATGTAGTTATTCATAGATTTACATTAAATTATAGTTTTGTTCAATTTTTATTTCAACTAAACTGGAAAAGGAATATGTAAAGAAACTTCTAAATTAATTGGGTAAACAAGGGTTTAATACAAAAATTATCGGTTTAATAATGTAAATAAATTAAAAGCAGTTATTTTATTTAGTGCATGCCCTTCCATGCATATTGCACTGTATAGGAAGATATTTAAAAGACAAAAAGCTATGTAGAAAACTTCAAAGATCTTTGGGTGATAAAATAAGGTAATTTTTTTTCAAACAACTTTTAAAAATAAAAAATAGTTTGTTCATTTTTAAACCATAATACAGAGAAATTAGCCGACAAAACTACAAATATGTCACACATGAAAAATGAAGTTGATAGCAGATAATCGAAAATCATCATAGGACACATTTGTTCAATAAAAATTCGAAAGTTGCCCACCATTCTAGAATATAAAAACTGTACTTCAAAATGAAAACTTGTAGCCTAATTATCAGAGGGCTTTCATTAATCAGCAATATGAACAATAACATACAACATCTGATATTGAACATCTCTGTGATGGTTTAAAAAATTAACGAAAACCGTATTTGTTGATTTTAAAAAGTTATTTGTTTGTCTAATAAAATTCATTATTAGTGTTGAGAGCGTTTCCATTGGTTCAAAACGTTTCCATACAATCCGCTCAGTTAGGGTGTTTTTAAACCTTTATTCCCTTTTAACTTTTAAACGGTTAGTCGAATAAAAAAATAACTTGTAAAAGTTATATTCCGACATCATCATAAAATACAGGGTGTCCAATAAGAAATTCGAATGTTGTCCGCAATATTGGAAAATTTGGGCAAATTTTTGTAATTCCAAATTAATATTTTGAATAGTCATATAAAATTAGGTGGTGCCCCATTTAAAGATTGTTGTACATCTTGTACTTTTGGAGATAAAAATGGTGGCCCCGTTAAAATGGACACCCTGTATACGGTCATGAGCTCTAACACAATAAAACAAAATCGTAACCAAATTTAAATCCATCATGGGAAAACGAGAGTTTTAGGAAACCAGGGAAAATAGGAGCAAATCTCAGACAATTCAAAGTCTGGCTTGTCTATGAGAAAGCGTACAAGTTCAAGGACGCAGTGGAGATAAACAACGTCAAAAAAAAAATGTATGAATAATTGAAACAAATAATATAAACTAATAAAATATTCAGGAATCAATTATTTGTATTTGTGATTGTAATTAATTGCAATAAAAAGTGTGTTTAATCTTAATGAATGATATATATACGGCACGAGTTTCTAAACTCATATATTGCCCCAACATGTTATGCAAATAGTAACGTGCACTTGCTACTTATTTAGTGGCGACAAACACCATGCATTTTGCGTCACCTATCTCAAAGTGTAGGGTTTTAATACATAAATTTTTTTAAATTGATATAAACCATAAACTTGTTAAATACAACTTGTAGAGAATTTACATCTGAAGATAATTACAGTATTTAAAATAGTAGGTACAATAAAAACAAACACAAGCTTAAAACAAAAATTCGTATTTCGTTAATTAAAACAAGCTTAATACAGATGAAAAATAATTATAACATTTTGTAATTCAAATGTAGTTTAGGTTTAATATCAGATACGTGAAACAATACTTAGTTACAGATCTGAGTCCTATTTAATTCAACTTGTCTGCTCATTTAACATAAAATAAATTTAATTCATACATATTCTGTATTTACACCTTAATACATATTCCAGTAAGGATTTGTTTCCGAGAGAAATCTGAAACACGGACGAAATCTTTCACCAGCTACACTGGCAAAGCCTCTTCGAACCTATGTTTACATGAACTCTTTGCAACAATTTTTCTAGTGGAATCAGCTCATAATATGCCAATTACGATGTATAATTAGTTTAAAATGTGTTTTTAGATTCTGGTTTTAAACATACAATTTCACTCTTGAGACATTTCATTCAATAAACATATTATATTCTTAGGTGCTTTTATTAAAACAAAGTAATAGTACTCACAAACTAACTAGTAGACACAAACTATGCCAAAACTCATTTATATCTGTAAGAGCATGGACTTCACGTATATGTGTATCAAAGTGTGATAAAAAAAGAGTTAAATGAATGTAAGAAGGAAATATAATTTTTGAAAGAATGACAAAATCTTCGCCACCAACTTACAAAAGGTGATAGGCCTAATATCTAACGAAACCCTTTATATTATATTTTTAAAAAATTATTGTGGTTCAGATATACTGCAGCATCCCATGATTTTATCTTTCTTTTTGACTTAGTTTTGGACCGAGTCCAAAAAAAGGGTTTTCCACTACGAAATTGAGATGTTTACAACAAAATTTTACATTTTGTAGCTATTTGTGCCATGAGACTCAAAAAAGGAATTTTAGAATATTGTTTTCAAAAGTAATTTTGTAGTAAATCGGAAACCTAAGAATAGTTCAACTACGTAACCAGTTTAATTAGAAACGAGGTGGAAATGTTCGTTTTGACGAATAAATGTATCAGAAAAGATAGCTGCTGGTTTAGTTACGAGACGATCAGTTTGGAAAGCCAGTTCTGGGTATTTTAGTATGTATTTGCTTTTAATATTTATAATTTCTGTTAGCAAGATAAATTATATTATAAATGGAATGTTTTGTACATTATGAATTTTGGATTATAGAATGTTTTGGTGGCATTTACTTTGAAAATATAAGGCCAATAATAACACAACAGAAACATCTCATAAGATTCATAGTGAAACTGCGTAGAAATATACATTTCACTGTTTAGGCAGTGGAAACTCCTTCCTTTGAGACATCTATATAGTATACATATATCTTATATATATATATATATAAATATCTATGTGTGTATATCCCACTTGTACGTTAGACAACGTTTGACTTACACCATGAAATTTGGCACATAAGTATAAATATTTTCCACTTAGTAACTCTTTATACCATCCACTTTGATTATGCTATCGCCAAACTAAATAAAGAGTTGTGCAATTTATTTAGGCGAGCTGTAGGCGAATCAGTGAAACATTTTTACAAAAACAAACAAATAAATATAACAAAATTAAAAAAACTCATATTATTCAATATAATAATTCACCAAATAACACATGTTATTCATGTTTTGAATTATCAGAAGCCACGTTCTGCTGAAATAAAACATTCGGAACAAACCCCGATTGTCTAGTTGGAATGTTACCAACGCAACCAGGTGGGAAAAACGTTATCGGAGTCCCGAGTTCAAGGCCGCTCGTATCCACGTCGTCGTAATGAGAGTCGTCAAACGATTTATTTGTTTTTATTAATTGTTTAACTTGAAGATTTGCAGTACAATCTTCAGTTGGGAAAAATGTTATCGGTGATCCAACTTCAACCTGATTCAGACCATCCTCGCAGTCTGAAGAAGTGGACTCCTTTAACTGTTCTTGAGTAAAGTTTGAGGGGAGACAAACTGTAGGACTTCTTTCAGTTAGATAAAATGGTTTTTCCGTAGAAATAGACGTGGAAATGTTTGCTTGTGCTTGTTTTGTGAACAGAGTAGTATCAGAGTTTAAAAGTATATTGCTGGTTACTGGAACTGTAGTGTCAACCAATGAAGCGGGTGTTGATGATGTAACTGTTGATTTATTCACGTCTTCAGAATATATGTTTGGATGTACAATTCCACTGACTTTCTCTAAATTTGAAGTTGTACATTCTTGTATATTTGAAAGCACATTATCCTGTATATTTTCTTCAGTTGATTTAGAACCATTTGTATTTTCTTGTGTACTTAACTGGATATTTTGAGCAACACCTTTACCTTTTATAAGTCCTTTTTGGGTTTGATTTGTGTTCGTGTTGTTTATAATCGCAAAGATATCAGTAAGTAACTGTACCCGCATTGGTTTAGTCTTATTTTTATTTTTATTCAACTTTGCAGTGCCTTTATTGTCTTTAAGGTTTACTTCAGTTTGATTTTCTATCCGAGTTTGTACCTTCTGGTACACGTTCTCCGGTAACGTTTCATCCATCAGGCCTTTGGTATTTTCAATTGTATTCACATAAATATTAGTTTCTCCAGAGCCTTTGTATTCCGTAAATCCTTTTGATCGGTTCTGTGAAGGTAGATGCATGTGTTTTTGAATAATCGTCACATTATCTCCAACTATAAAATTAAGATAAATACTGCAACTCGGGTTGAGATGACGTGTGTTGTTGTGTTTGTCCATCGACTCAAATAACGCATCATCATTAATCGTTTTTCCTATGGTGGGATTTGTGTCGTTCTGTTTATTGTTGTCATTCATCGACCTATCCAAATCTGAAAGGTTGTATTTTCTGTAATAATTTCGCTTTTCTTGTAAGTGATTGAGCCCTGAAGAGGATACAAAGTTACTGTATACTTTATCAATGTTTTCGTCAGAGATTTCCTCGTCTTCAACCTGTAACGAAACGGAAATAGTATTACATACAAAATGACGGTTTTACTGAGATATAAACTTTAGAATTAACATATCAGTCAAAAGTCACAAATTTTTCTGAATATCTTAAAATACCTTTTTAGTCTATAATGTTTTTGCTTTACTCATTTAAACATGAAATTAAATCCACAGTAATTGCTGACAATTATCATGTTTTAGTAGTTTGAAATTATTATTTTAGATTTAAACTTACCTTTGGTTATAAAACTAAAATGTTAATTTGTTTCACATTTTATCACGTCTTAAACGTGGTTCAACTAATGGACATAGACTATAAGTAAATTTAAATTTTACAAAATACCAATATTTATCAAAGTCAATGTCTACAATTAATTTGATTATTTCCTTTTAATAGCTTGGATATACACAGTTTTAGTTGTAACATAAAATTACTTTAATTCATGATTTGTATGTATTAAATAAACATTATTACATATTTGGTTCAAATCAACAATAATTTGATCGCACAGCTGAACCGCTGGCGTAAGTTGAGCGAATTTCCCAAAATTAAGTTTATATGTTTTAGCGATGCAACTATTTGGGAAATTGGTCTATTCACGAAGGCGCTGAATAGCTGCCTACGGGTACGAAATATTTTAGTAGAATTTATCTCCAACTCATCCACCAGCCACGGCTCACACGCTCGTAGAGGCAACACTCGCTTTGCGATTTTGCACCTTGACCTTGTAGCTTCGGATTGTTGACTGATTCGCTTCGCTCGTGGTGGACAAACTCGCTTGCATAGTACTTTTAGGGTACTTTTGTTTTATTTTACAGCCTATAAGCTCGTGCAAAAAAAACAATATGTGCAGAATAATCTCCTACGTTTATTTTTTTAAATAAAACACCAAACTAAAAACATTTATAAACGTAACGTATATACCAAGTATCAACCAAGACGGACATAAAAATGCTACTTTTAGAGTGCGAACACATATATGCATTAAATGTTCTATGACACCCCCAAAACGTATTCTGTGGCCTATGATCGATGCTCATTGACTATTCCCAACCTTCGGTCTCACCGTAAGAGTCATTACAATAGGTCATCTTTCCTACGGAAATTCGCTAATAAAGTACCACTTCCCTTGGTTTTTTGACCTGATGCATTTATTTACAGATTATTATAGAAGGTATTCATAAAAAGTGTTAAAATAATATTGAAAATGTTTATATGACGCTTGGTTTGCAGGCTCAGATTTCGAAAAGCTTATCTATTCCCATAATCTAAGCAACAATTAAATTTCCCATTGGGTTGTAAGTTACCCAAGCAATAATTATTTAGCAATAAAATTTCAGTCAAACGATGTTGGTAATATTTAAAACATTTTGAACGAGCTCATGTTGGGTCTACTATGGTTCGTGCGATTTGTTTTCTAGGAAATCATTTTCGTCACTTGCAATAAGGGTCATATGAAAAATTGTTTCGGAAAAAAAGTTTAGTTGAACTCATTCGGTTCTGTGGTTATCAAGACAGTTTTTTTTTTTTACCTTTTACCACTTTCTGGTTTGTGTTGACAAAAATAATTTCAATGACAATTTTAAAGAACAACTTTAAACCGTCGCAATATTTTTATATTTATAGAGTTATAGTGATTTCTCAAAGAAATGTTCCATTTTCTATTCTCTTTTACCGATTCTTCCCAACAACGCTCTCGGCAATGCCGTCTTATGTACTTTTTGTACCACTCTGTAAATAATTTGTACAAAATTCCGTTATCATATTTATTTATATGAATATACATAAACTTTAGAACTGTCAATGGTGTAGGGTTCAAAGACAGTCAAACAGAAAACCAGGTAGAAACTGTTTGGCGGTCTTACAATGATAACACTATCATATATACCCTTTCTTCAAAATGTAAAAAAAATATACAAAGTTTTTTTTAAATCAACATAGGCCTTAAAACAGTTTAAGTTTTTGAAACAAAAACATAAAGTAATCAATATATGTTTTTAAAATAAATAAACTTCCCTTTAAAATGAAGATGAAGTGTCACTGGTGAAAGTGGGAGCGTTACAAGTTATAAAACTCGACGTTTTTAAACAGTTAACATCTTACTCTGAAGTAACAAGTAATTTAAACCCCTGTTTATGTTTTATCTGTATTTTAATACAACTCCTATTTATTAGATTCAAACAAAAATTATATATTTATGAAGATGTTACATCAAGTAGTTGTTTGCGCCACTGTGATATGCTAAATAACATATTTTAACGACAGGGGAACATGACAAAATGTTAAGTATATTAATAACTTACTATAAATAATTCGATGAAATAAATTTACATTGATTTAAATAGTGAAATAAAAATTATTTCGTAGGCCTACTATATCGATATGAAGCATTTAAACGAAATCCAAGCCTACATTTAAAAAAATAGGGTTTTCTTACTATAAATAAGTTTATAATTTGAAGTTTCTGTATTTTAAAAATTTTATTTTACCATGTTATCATAATTGCCAATATAAAATTTATGAAACTGAAAAATAAATTGAGAATGTATAATTACAAAAATATGCAATTTGAACAAAACACCTAGTTTCTATTTCTTTGCCCAAAGGGCACTACAACATTTAGTTCGTAGTCTTTGACTATTACAAAAATAGATTTATACAGGATGTCCCATAAGTAAAGTGCCAAACTTCGGGGAATGGTTCTAGGGGTCAAAATGAGAAAAAAAGTTCATATGAATACAGACCCGAAAAAGATATTTCGTTTTCTAGATATATCCAAAATTTTGTTTTTTGTACAAAATAATTCTTATCTAGAGAACTGTTTGACTGATTGAGTTCAAACTTGGCATGAAGTTTAACCTAACAATGATATATCTCAAGAAAATTAACAATTAAATCCAATTATATATTTCAAAATGGCGGCTGTTTGAAAATTTCAAACCTAAATTACTTCAAAACCGTACATTTTAACAAAACATTTCAAGATGCCTTTTTTGTAGCCCTTTTGATTTCCTTTCGGATGGTGTTTTCGGGTCTGTGTTTATATGAACTTTTTTCTTATATTGACCCATAAAATCATTCCCCAAAAATTTGGCACTTCACTTTTGGGACACCCTGTACATGAAGGTGTTTATTCTATTCCAAAACCAAGGTACTAAATCCATGACGATTTCTAGGTGGTGTCAAAAAAAAAACTGATCAAAATGACTAGAATGATGATTTTTAAAAGACAAGAAATTCACTAACTTTTACTAAGTCTTATAACAACATAGAGTAGAGGAGGGATCCAGGCTATTTGAGCCATGGTTATTTTGACCGAACAACGCAAGTTAGGCTAACCTGTAAACTTAGAAGCAATAAAACCCTATATTATTATTTTCAAACTACTATTTAAAAGTTTAAATCCCAAATTGTATAATTTATATTAACTATGATTGTCTTTCCAAATTTTCCTTACATTATTTTCAGATGGGATATTTTGGTACCTTATAACACGTCCAGACATGCTAACCCAAAGAAAACATAAACTTAGTAACAAATTTAAAAGTAAAGTTTGCATTTTATAAAGGCACACAAATTTTACTAAAATTGTACACAATTTGATTACTGTTGTAAATTGTATTTACTAATTAGTTTCCATAGAAACTTTCTATAATTGTCTAATCAAACAATTCAACCAGAAAGCATAAAGTCTAAAGTTTTGTTAGTTTTCATTCAAATTGTGTTTTAAGTAAATGACCAAAATTATTGTTAATTCATTGCAAAATTTTAACATTTGTGTGATGATTAAAATTATGATTCACTTTTTGAAGCTAGTATAATGTAACTTTATAATGTAACCTTAACTATTGAAATAATAAGTTTTTTTGGTTAACAAGGTTAAGTTTATTCAATTCAATAATTAGATTACTTGGTTTCTTACAGTTTGTTGGTCGGTTATTGTTAAGAGCACTTTATGGATAGTATTAATTATTTATTGATTCATTAAACCTTCTAAAATACATACAACTCTTAATCTCGGGTTTTCTGATTTAGGCCTTTAAATGTGCAATTTGTAAATGTACAATTTACTTGCAATAACTATTTAAACAAACAATTCACACAGAAAGCGTAATGTCTAAAGTTTTGTTAGTTTTCGTTCAAAATATGTTTTAAGATAATGACTGAATTTATTGTTAATTAATTGTATTTTTATTAAAATATTATTAGATCATTATTTATAAATGGTTCCTTTAAACATAATATCTTGTTAATATTATTTTTTTAGATCAAACACAATATTATTGCAGCCACTAGATAGCTGATTAGTATACATAGAACTAATTGTATATTTTCTTATTAATTTAAACAAAAAACAATTAAATAGATCTCGTCTATAAAATATAAGGAATCCATACGATCATTTTAGTACAATTTTCTGCCAATCCTAGTTTATAAGTAGGTCTCGAGAACGGAGGATAAAAGGGTTAAGGTAGGATTGGCAGAAAATTGTACTCAAACTGAAATATAACTACTTCTATAAAATATAAGGACGTCTATAAAAAAATATAACGACAAGTATAAAATATAATAACGTCCATAAAATATAATAATGTCCATAAAATATAAACGCATCTATAAAATATAAGGCATCTATAGTATATAAGGATTCTATAAAGTATACGGAAGTCCATAAAATACAAGCAGGCCTACGTCTATAAAATTAAGGACGTCTATAAAAAATAAGGACGTATCTATAGCTGGGTTTACACTATCGAAACTCCCTCAAATTTCATTCCAATCCGTTCTTTGGTTTTTTTAGTAACTTTGACCCCCCTCCCCAAAACCAGGGTTAAATGTTAAATTTAAAAAAAAAACTTTCTTAGCGAGCACCCAGATCCCTAGAGGAAGCTACATACTAAATTTCATTCCAATCCATTCGGTGGTTTTATTTAATAAATTTGACCCCCCCAAACCTTTTTATATATTTTTTTAAACCATTTTTAGCGAGCACCTAGTAGGGCTCTAGAGGAAGCTACAACATACCAAATTTCTTTCCAATCCGTTTTTTTTTTTTTTTTTTAGTAACTTTGACCCCTTCAAACCCTCTTAAATGTTGCAATTTTTTAAACCCTTTCTTATAGAGCACCTATGCCCTAGAGGAAGCTACATACCAAATTTCGTTCCAATCCGTTCAGTGGTTTTGGAGAAATCGTGATTTAGTAACTTTGACCCCCTCTGATTTCAAATTTTTTGAAACCCATTCTTAGGCAGCACCTACGGCCCTAGTAGAGAAAGCTACGTACCAAATGTCATTCCAATTCGTTCAGTAGTTTTAGAGAAATTGTGATTTAGTAACTTTGACCCCCCCAAACCCCCTCTGAAATTTCTAATTTTTTTAAAACCTCTCTTAGTGAGCACCTATGATCCTAGAGGAAGCTACATACCGAATTTCGTTCCAATCCGTTCAGTAGTTTTTGAGAAATCTTGATCAGTGAGTCAGTGGATTTGACTTTTATATATATAGATTAGTAGAATTGGTTTGCACCTCAGCCTCAAGCCCCAACATACACGTTCTTCGCTCAGCTGGTAGCGGGAACTCTCGCTTTGCCAGTTTGCACCTCGACCCTGCGGCCTCGGTTTAAGGACTGCTTCATTTTGCTTGCAGCGGAAAACTCACTGTTTATGTTACTTTTATGGTATTTTACGTTTTGATCGATTTATAGGAAACACGGCGTGCTATAAGGCCGTGTAAAAAATTAAAACGGGCAGAATAATTTCCTATATTTATTTCTTCGGATAAACCCAAAACATTTAATTCTAGTACGAAAAATCTAAAAAACATACTTACAGTCAAAAACTCGCATTCATTTGTTACAGTTTTTTTATTAAAGAACTCTTCCAAACGATTTAAAAAACCAACGTGTGTACCAAATTTGAATCAAATCGGACGTAAAACGCACTCCCCCCACACACACACTTACAATTTATTCAGGGGACTATGATCGGTGCTCATTTACCTCTCCCGTTCTTAGATCTCACTAAAGAGTCAATGCTCAATGCTCATCCTTATGGAAATTCTCTAATAGCGTACAAAGTAACAAATATTTACCTACTATGTTTTAAATATTTACCTATTATTTTGCATATTAAATTCCAAACATTTTATTAAGTAAACACTATTTTCTTACGAAGTAATGTAGATTGAGAGTGCCTTATACGTTTGAAAGCAGTAATTGTATCTTAAGAATTAAATTAACCTGATGCAAGTAGATTAGCTCAGTTTAAAAGAGTTTATATAAATCTTCGTTCCTGGGGGAAAGGAAAGCTTTAATAAAGTACTTAGAAGGGCTTTTACTTAACAAATAAACTAACCTGTTCGAGACTGATATAGTCGTAATTTAAAAACAGCGTTTACTGAAATAAAACTCTCTCTACTTTGCTGTTTTGTCACCTGTTTAATGAAATCTTGGAACACTGTAATACAATTTTTAAACGTAAATTAAACACTAAAACTTATATTTTATTTCCAGTTCTTAGATTTTCAGATAGTAAATAACCGTAAATGTGTAAAATACCACAATGACACAGTATTGCATAAACAAAATGTATAATTCTTATATTATAAAAAGCTAAAAAATTTTGCAGAGAATGTTGATTGGATATCAATATTGTCAATGCGTGACCCTAATTTAGCTGTTGAAATTCTGATCAGTCTGATTAAAAAATGTATTACTTTAGGTGAAAAAAACATAAACAGAAAATCTGCAAATGCTCCTCGCAGCATTTGGATTACAAATGGTATTTTGACATCTTGTAAAAGAAAGGAGTTTCTTTATTTAATTTGGAAAAAAGGCCCCAAATAATGAACAAATAAATACAAAAATAATGTAAAAATACTAGAAAAAATTACAAAACAAGCTAAAATAATGCATGATAAAATAAATGTAATAATTCCAGAGGTCTGTGGTCTGTAATTAATAATAAACTTGGTAAAAATAATAAAAAGACTGATACAATAAAGTACATTTATGACTATAAAAAATAAAAATATATGACCCAAATCAAATTTCAAACTGTTTTAATACATTCTTCAGTAATATAGGCACATTTCTTAGTAATAAAATTCTTAAGCCAGATAATATTGAATTAACACTTCTTACAACTAACCCTAAATCTATATTTCTATTACTAAGTAATAAATTTGAAGTCCTTAGCGTTATTAAAAACATGAAAATGAAAATTAGTGGTGTGGATGGATTTAATACCAGAACTGTGGTTGCACTAGCCAATTTCATTGTGGAGCCCTTAGTACATATAATCAATTTAAGTATTGAAAAATCAGTATGGCCTGATGTACTTAAAAGAGCGGATACAAAACCTATCTATAAAGCTAAAGAAAGGCAAATATTTCAAATTACAGACCTATATCATTAATCTCTAATTTAGCAGAGATTTTTGAAAAAATTATATACCGCAGGCTTTTGGATTTTGTTATGAATAGTAAATTAATATCAAAAAGACAGTATGTTTTTTAAGAAAACTGGGCACTAAGGATGCTCTCAATTTTATAACTATTTTAATTTATGAAAAACTAGACAAAAGTACACCCATCGCTGTGGCATTTCTTGACTTATCGAAAGCATTTGATACTGTTAATCACAAAATATTACTTAAAAAACTTTACAATCACAGCATAAGAGGTAATCCACACCAGCTTATTTCCTCTTATTTAGAAAATAGATCTCAATGTGTAAAGATAAACGACGCCCAAAGTGATTACTATATTGTGCAAACTGGCGGTCCACAAGTACGTTTTTGGGACCGTAATTGTTTATTTTATATGTTAACGACTTATTACTAAGCTTTCAAGAGGATGTAATTGTATCCTTTGCGGATGATACTGCTATAGTATCATTGGAAAAAAATTGGAGTGAAGTAGAAAGTAAGATGAATAATTCTTACTGGCTGGCTTTAAATAAGTTATCATTAAACATAGATAAAACGGTTTATATAACATTTGGAAGCTTCTGCTCCAGTGTTCCTCACATCTTAAACATCAGTGTCAATGGGAAAAATTTACTTAGAGTTGAATCATGCAAATATTTAGGTATCATTTTTGATTATAATATGAAGTGGGAAAAACATATGGAACATATACTAAATAGAACAAAATTTTTAGTTTTTATATTTTATAAACTCTCTAAGATATTGAAGACTGGAACTTTGATCATGATATATTACGCCTTATTTCATAGCATAATAAGTTATGGTATAACGGCATGTTGTGGAGCATATTCTAATACTTTAAAATTATTACAAAATCGGCAGAATAAATTACTAAAAATTGTAAATAAGGGAAAATTTAATTCTAATAACCCTATAAATTTAGATCAATTTTTTTCTCTAGAATCATTAAAATATCATTACGAAGATTTAAAAGATAAATATATAAATTCGAATAGTATCACCCGTAATAGAAGTATTTTAATTCCTAAAAGATGTAAGACAATTAGTATTAAGAATAGTCTAGTCTTATTAGGGCAATAAGCATTTTTCAACTCCCTACCTAATGAGTTAAAAGTCCTAAAAACTGAACATGGAAAAAAAAATTAAAAAAATTGGGTTGCTGCAAATTTTAATTTATGCTAGATTAAGACAATGTAATTTTTTTTAATTGATTTTATAATTCAAATCTTTCCGAAATGTAAATTTACTAGTTTTAAGTTTTAGCTTTAGTTTTTTTTAACCCTACCACTAACAGGTAATTTGTTTACCTCTGTGGATTTATGTAATATGTGGCATATATATTATGTAATTTTTTGGGTGATAAATAAGTAAATTTAATAAGTGGTTACCAAATTTTAACCTATTTCACCTTCCAAAACTTATAAAAGTTTTAATTTTTACCTTAAATTTTATTTAGTTAGTAAAACAACATTATTTAGTTTATTCCCTTGGAATAACCTGACTAAACGGAATACATTTTTTTATAAAAACTAAAATTTGTCGAAGAATTATAATAAATTACGTGAGAAAGTGAAACTTATTTCCGTTTTATGAAAAATTAATTAAAAATTGAGCTCTTTCTGTCTTTCCATTTCCAATTCAAGAGCCTTCCCTTATAAAAAACTAATCTAGAATGTATTGAAACATTACAGAACAACTCGTACCGCATTATTTCCAATCGCTCTATAACTCTGTCACAGAAGAGCTTTTAGCCTTAATTGAAAACAGATGCTATTACTGGAGATGTAACATTGCACATTAAACGTATTGTGCACTTCTAATGTGTTCTTTACTTACAAACATTATGGGAATATTTAATTGCATAATCATTTATTTTGTCAGGAGGAACGAGGAAAACAATTTAATGTACTAACTTACTTCATTTAATTTTTAAATTAAAAATTGTGTATACTAAAATTGTTTCGAGATTTTATTTTTATCTTTAAAACAGTTAGATAAAGTAAAATTTATCTATACAGAGTGACCCGAAACTACCGGGAACCGATTTCTATAATATTCCCTTAGATGAATATAAGATAATAAGTTTCAATAAACTACAACGGAATATTTTCGTTGTAAGGTAAGAAATGTGAATTTTTATAATTGTGTATAAAACTCTACATTTTTCAAACTCACGCAAATAAAGTAGGTGAAAGTGATAGGGTTAAAATAATAATGTGTAATGCTCAGAATAAAAAAAGTATTGATAAACATCGCGAGAAAACCCGTTGACGAAAAGTGACAGTTTCGCAAGACAAAAAAGTGTGTGAAATCATACAAAAAAGAAATTAGTTCAAATAATAAAATATTAGTAAAATTGAAGTAAAACAGAAATGCTTTCGAAACGCGGATTGAATTAAGCGTTCGTGAGGGAATTTTAGGACATCGGGTGGTACACGTGGAAGGGAAATTACCCTACATCCGGGCCACATGTATTTTATTCGGTAGTGAGCGATGGATGGAATAGACTGGTTAAAAGATGTCGCTCTTATGTTTGCAGCTTAAAACATTCTTTTTTAATCTTCTTGCGAGTAACTATTGCTACAAATAATTAGCTACACAAATGAACAGATTGACTTTGAAATGTGTATT
>JAGFPH010003230.1:47110-91554 GCA_018207615.1 Philaenus spumarius | reverse complement strand
AAAAGACTTGTTTGTAAATTGTAAATGTTTCCAAGGTTAAGGAGTTACGATGGGAAGTTCATTGCAAAATATAAGTCCGAAAACCATTTTTTTTTTTTTACAGAAAACCCTAATATCTTTGGAAGTAGATAAGACTAGTGACTTATACGGGCAATAGCCCCTATATATAGACTATATTTCTAGGGCAATACCTCTTCGTGATGGCCTACCTTTGCGAGGTGGTCTTCCAGCGTCATTCATTACAGTAAAAAAGTAGGCCTACAGTTGAAATAAATTTATAATGTGTTTAATCATATGGCCTAAGTTTTTATTTTAATTCTCAGTTTGAAACAAAAACACAGCTACATTAACAAAACACATCACAAAACTGTACATTCAGGTGTTGTTATGATAGCTGAATTTTCCAATTTATATACAATCACCTGTTTTTAACACTAAAATCACCTGATTTACACCAACATATTCCCATGATATTTAAATGGTAATTATTTTATGCCGTAACAAACTTTCGTGGTACAATTAAAAAAAAATGAATATTTTCCCCCAAAACTTCATGCCCAGACCTCTAAAATGAGATCTCTCCCAGCTTTCTACGTCCTACAGTTCGCTCACAATTTATTTCATTTGCAAATTTGGGCTTGCGGAATTAGATATATAGATATTGAGTTCAAGTTTGATGTACATATTTTGAATGCACAATTCTACAAGGGTACACAAATTCAGGACAGTATCTTATAATATATTTTCAAAATGGCGGCCAATAAAAATTTAGGGGATATTAACATTAAATTCGTTAAACAGCCACCATTTAAAAGTTATGCAAAACACTCTTCTGATTTTGTGTACCATAGTAAGCGATTACACGAAGTATGCATACCAAATTTGAAATAAATACCTTATCCACTTCCAAATATTATAAGTTTTTTATTTTTTTGTAAAACAAAACAGATTATACATGTAAAATGATCAGCTTTATGACCTAAGTTTATTGGAACTTTTTTCTTATATTTACCTAAGGAACCCCTGGAAAACGATTCTGCAATACGTTATTGTGATAGAATATATATGTGTCTGTGATATGTTGATTGTATATTTATTTTAATGTGTTAACGACTTCGATAGAAAATCTGATGATGGAATAAAGTTCCGAAACGCGTAATGAACAAGCCAGTAAATTACTTAAGGTTATAAAATGTACACAGAGGAAAAAATATTCTTTTTATTCATATTTGTGACTTGGATACAAATACAATAAATTTTAAAAATTTATATTACAATATAAAACCATTTAGAATTCATCTGCTTACGTCAAAGTACCTTAATGAAATGGTATAACTACCCTTAAAATTAAATCCAGCAATAGAAAATCATTTCTGATTCCAATAGTAATATACAGGTTTAGTCAAAAAGAAATAGACCCTTTTTTACATAGAAAAACGATTTTTACTAACGGAAAAAAATTAATAGTAACATTACAAAGATACAATTTCATATTTTGTTTTAACAATGTTATAAATGTTCTATATGAGAACCACGGGTTTATACTGCAGACATCAATTCGATAGTCAAGTTCTGGCCACACTTGATTGAGGGTATTGAAGCCAACACTCTCTTAGCTCTTCTTATGCCTTAAGGCTCGGGTCCCTAAATTCAGAAGTAGGCTACCAATTTCAATGTTAATAACCTAACCATAACTTCACTTTTAAACATATTTCTTTTTTATTTTCGTCAAAAAACGAAAGATATTTAAATTCTTCTAGTATATACATATTTATATACAAATAGTACACAAATAAACAACTTATAGTTTGCACTAAGTTACTTTAATTATAATTGACATAATTGATATAATATAAGTATTAGTTGTTTTTGGTATTTTAATAACTGTAAAATAATAATATAAATGTTTACAGCATCGTTTTTTAAAACTGTTATGCAGAGTAGCTAAAGGAAATTATAAACTATGGTTCAATTTTTATTCAGTTTATCCTTCAAATTATCCAGAATTGATTGTAGCATACGACAGCGTTGAACTGAAGAAAAAAAGCGATAGTTAGTTAAAATCAAATGAAAGCAAAATGATAAAGAGAACAACTTTTATAAGTTATGCTTTTAAACAAAGTTTTTTTTATTGTTTTAGACATTTTGAGAGTTTGATTGTTATTTAAGCTCATTATATGGTTATTTTCAATTTCATTAAGAAATATTTCACATAAAAATACCCTCTCCAAACACACTTCCAATTTCGCCGAACCCTTAATAAATAGGCTACAAATCATCATTACACAGATATCAGTACCAATCTAACTATTATACATAATGAGAAGAAGGGACACCGTCTCGACGTATTGGAGGAATACATTACCCAAAAGAAATACCCCAGCATACTTCTTAACGAGAAATTGAATTTAGCGGCTAACCCAATTATTGACGACATACTATCAAATCTTAAGTAAATATAGTAGACTTCTACAGCAGATAATTCTCGTCCTCAGTTCAGTATCCGTTTAAGCTAACGAACTACGATGTGGCCACACCCGGGTACTTTTAGTGTAAAATTTAACAAAGAGCTAGCTTTTGATTATTTTATCGTGTTTTTAGTGTCATATATGTTCAGTGTTGCGTTAATGTGTTTTATTTAAGTTTCCTGCAACTGACGAAACCGACTGTGATCGGCGAAACAGCTGTAGTTTTTTTCACGATAATAAGAATTGCACCGACTACTAAATAAGGTAATATCTATATATACGGTATACATATCAGCAAAATACAAAAGCGAAAGATTATATAAAATCAAATTTTTTTTATAAGAATACAAAATAAACAATCAATAAATAGTGTTGCCATAATAATCTCTTTGCAATGCCTTAATCAATTGAAAACACGTCTGTGTACTATTCACATTGTACAGGAATTTTGAGATAATAATTAAAGAAAAAACTCAATTGTTGCAAATAAAAAACTTGCTTTGTAGTAATATTAATATTGGTAAGCTCTTAGTTAATAATAAAGATAAGAAAGAGTTCTTGGATAATAGTGGTGATTGCAAAATTAATTTGAATGATTGAAATTGTGAATATATAGGTCAAATAGGTAGATCCATTAAAACAACATTAAAGAAACACACTTATATTGTTGGAAACACAGTAAAACAGATTCAAATTTTGCTAACCACTTATTTGATCTATGTCGTACTTTTAATCCCAATTATAAAGTTAAACTCTTACAAATTGAACAAAAACGTAGCTTGGATGTTTTAGAAATAAACAAATCTGTTTTTAATTGCCATGGGGGTAACCTAAATTAACAGGTACATAACCCATCCACTTTGTCGAAACCCCTGTTTACATACACAACCTGTAATTTCATTGTCCTTCTCAGGTGCTCCAAGTTCAGCCCATTCCCTTGCTATTCCACTCGACCCTTATAACATAGATTTCTGTCTTAGTTGTTACATACATTTTGTCTAATGATGCTTAACGGCGATACAGCTGTAATACTTACATTGTTTTTTGTTTAGTAAATTTTAGTGTACATTTTTTTAAGAGTTGCAAACGTTTTACGATATGCGCTTTGTTTGTGGCAAAGTTTTTATTGAGAATCCGTGTTTAAGTTTCATTCTATCAAGAGTATGTAACATTCCGAAACACAGGAGATTGTTTTCCCTTGGGAGAAGACAAAATACGATTTCTTGTTGCAGCAAGTCAGTGCAACAGCCTACACAGCAAACACACACGTCAAAACAGTTCCCGTTAAGCCAATTTTTAAAATAAATGCATTTCCCATTGTCTTCGAATACATACATAATTCCAGTGGATTTATATTTTTTTAATTGTTTAAAATGAAACGAGTGTAGAAATATCCCTTGCAGAATTTTATTGATCCACTCAAACGGTAAGAAGAAATATTGGGATATTCAATAAGTACTAAAAAGGTGTCTTTTAAGGAAACGACTTTTTAAATAACTTATTCAACTACCATAGGTTCTTCAGAGAGTTTCTCTAGAGGAGCAGTTATGTTATTGATGGACCATCTCTAGTTTTAAGTTACTTATCTATTTATTTAAAACTAAACTTGAGTCCTTAGTCATTAAAATTTTAATTTCTAATTCATGTACCTTTAACCCTTACAGTTAACACGTAGTAGGACTACATTAAACACTGTAATTTTCTGAAAGTCTGAAATTTCAACCTGTTTTTAAATTGTTGGAAAAACTAGAATCAACATAGTACAACCGCCAACTTTTGGTATGTTCACTTAATCTAGTTTTAAAACCCGTTTGTCCTACATAGGCTTCATTACAAATTTTGGAACTTAATTTGTTTACTAAACTTTTTACAAGTTATTTAAAATATTTCCCAGACATTTATTGGTGTAATAAGTACAGTAACACTAAATTTACCGATGGAATTAATTCTACGCAAATTTCCCGTCATTGTAGCTTTACAGTTATTATATGATACAAGTTTTTTGAATTCTTTTTAAATTTATTTTTAAGCATTTTTTAAACTAAACGAACATTATAACCGTTGTTAAAGGCAATCATAATAATACAATTAAGTTCCTGATGAAAGTCACATTTATTCATAACGACGTTATTTAAATTGCACGCCTCAATAAAGATTTTCTAAAAGTGAAAAAAAGAGTATTATTTATTTAAGGGAAGGAGTGATGCCCATTTATGGCTAAGTAGATATTTAGAACAATTATAATTGGATAATTTAGTGGGACGATAAATTATGTATTATGTATTCTTGTATCAAGATTTAAAAATACTTTCTTTAATCTGTTTCTTTATATAAGTTGAGTAACTTTTAACCTAATTGATACGAATGAAATAATTTAATACTCGCTGCAATAACAATTAAAATACTGTAATAAAAATTAAACTTTTAACTTGTATGTTAAATTATTGAAAGTTAATATTTAACTGAAATGCATACCTTTACTCTTTTGCTCTGCTGGACAATCCTGTGGAAAAAACATAAAAACTGAATAATAAATCAAGTATAAATACTATGCACAGTAACAGTGTTGAGAAATTTAAGTAAAAGTAAACAAAACTGTCGAAGTCATTCTCCACTTGACAGTCTGTTTAAAAATACACTAGTTAAAAAAAAACTATTTTATACATGTAGTGTTTTAACAAACTAATAATCAAATTATACTATTTGGTTTTGTGTACTACAATTACATACTTTGTTCTAACATGTATACAGTGGTAACGAAAATTGTTTTACATTATTATATCAGATCAGTAAATTCGTTATTATGACGCCTTACAAAGTATGTGTGACATTTTGAGATATACATACACATATGATTTGAAACAAGATGTTTTGCACTACGTACATAATTGCTGTTAGTTGTACCTTGAATAATACACAAATAAAATGTAAATTGCAATATTTTGTTGTAAATATAGGCCTACATTGTTTCTATCAATAAAAGTAAACATAGATTATTTTAGAATCACTCACTAATGTCATTTCCAATAAAATACAAAGAGTAAAGTTGAAAGGTTCATTTTTGCAAACGTTTGTGCCTTTTGCAGGTTCAAGAACAGCAGCTTCATATAAGGGTGAATCTGTAAAAATCAAATTCTCTGTAAAACTAATGGAAGATCAAATAGTGATTACATACTGAATACACTTGCTACAGTAAATTATGCACTTTTGTGTAGCTTATTAAATAAATTTGTTGACAATTAATAAAAGAAATAATAATCAAAGTTACTTTAAACTTTTCAAAGCCAGAGTTTGTTACAAGAAGACATTTTGTACTTTTTAAGATATACTTTTTAAGAAATATATAGGCCAAATCAAAAATAGCTTAAAGACAAGCACTAACGTACATTTTTCTCATTTAAAGTATTCTAGGCCAGATAAATCTGCTATTGGTAATCATTGTTTATTTCTAAACCATCATTTTAAAATAGAAAACTCTGTTGTGTTGAAAATATAACTAAACTTAAACACATTATGTACTTGGGAAACTTTTTATATTAACAAATATATCGTAGATTAATTGTAAATAATGAATTGGGACCTATTCAAAATTCTATATTAGTGTAAAAATAACAATTTATTGTTTTAGGTTAATATTAGTTAAGTTATTCATTTAGTAATATAGTTATTTTTGGCTAGGTAACGTATTACAACGTAGGTTTAAGCCACGATCCTTTTATTTTTGTACAGATACGCGGCATGATGCACTGCTATAGATAGCTATTATAGGATAGTTATAGTTTGATTATTGTAGCTCGTGCATCACTGAAGATGGCGACTTTTTCGTTGTAACGCTTTTGAATTAATGGTAGTTGTGAGATTCCCTGTTCAAGTTTTATTTTGGCACAAGTTAGACTCAATATTAATTTATATTTCCAGTAGAAGGTGCAACTGTATGTTTTTAAGTTTTTGTAATATTTTTACGTTACTCTCAAATAGCCTGACTTTAATAGATAATGGAATAGTAATGCACTCGTCACATCCTATTCTCTAATAAACAACCTTTTAGCAAGTCAAAGTATCTAATGAGTTTATTAACCCTAGATTACTAACCATATTTTTATGATATTATTCAAAAAACAGGTCGATGTAAAACAAGAAAAAGTCTACGTCGGACCAGACGGTGGAAGTTATACTTCTTTGGCCATTCGTATATTCGTATACTTTCCTATAATTTTGGAAAAAAAAACTTCCCAGGGGGATCGAACCGGGGATTCTAGCGTGGAAGTTGAGTGCGTTAACCACTCACCCACCGAGACTCTTGAGATATCTCTTGTAGAGAAAAGGTATAATAACTTCAAAAAGGCACTTTTCCGAATTTGCTCCAAACGCGTGACGCGGTTTCTCGGCCGATACCCCATCCCGATTACAACGGGTGCAAAGAAATATAACTTTAAAAAGTATATGAAAAACATTATTATTTATAATTAAACCCATAATAAGTATTATTTCAAAAAACTTGAATTTAACATTTTATAGTTTTTTTTTAAAGACTTTTAAACATGATAATTTTTGAGCATGCCGAAGCTCTATAAGGTTACAAGTTACGCTGTCACCACGACATAACTCATAGCAATGGAAGGGCAGCACAAAAACAACACTACACACTTTCACAGTCAAGGTCAAACTGAAGCTATAGCAAAAGGCAAGTGATTAATTCTCTCGTAGACAAAGATAGTTCAGTTTTTGCAACCCTCAACGTAAAATTTACGAATGGTTAGTGATATCTAGGGTTACTAAACGTAACTGGTCAACTTTTATGTCAGATATACTAAATAATAACTAATGTGTCAACGTGCAGGGGCGGATACAGGATTTCATTTTGGGAGGGGTCATAAGAAGTCGAAAACAACATTACCAAGAATTTAATAACAACGGGTCTATAGAATTAAAAAATATGTATAAACTCTATGGAATAGTTTTTTAATGCATTTCTAGGCCATAAATATTTTCTTGAAAGAGCAAGAGTTTCTTGCAGATTAAAGAATAAAATAAACCATAATTATTGAAGAGTTAACAGGAACGGTACTAAAATCATAACTCCACAACACGATCATTAAATCCACTTTGTTTCACTAAATTTAAAACAACGTAACACAAGCTCTCACTTATTTAAGTCATACAACTCCATACAGCGGCGCGATCCGTAAAACAGTTTTAGCCCAACCAATAGAGCTATTGGTATTGTTATTGAATTTCAGCAAGTGACATCCACAGTGAGTTTGGTAGCACGTAGGTGTTTAACATACAAAAATTATCAGGCAAGGAAATTTTTGCGCATATTTTACAAACAAAAATAACAATAAATTTGGACTTTTTGTGTTGTTCGTTGATACTATACAAATTTATGAAAGGATCACGATACTTCCAGCGAAACATTTGTAGAGAATTAAACAATCTACAAAATGGTTTTTGAAAACCTCGATCGGACCATTTCTCACCGAGAAAAGTCGGACAACGCTTAAAAATTATTATTTTTCAAAAGTTTATATCTTTGCTAATTTACAATATTTATGGCAGATCTTTTGGAAAATTATTGTTTAGTATATGTACTTCAGACAGACGGAAGATGAAATTTGTCGCATTTTTCAAACCCTTGTGCTACCCTTAAAATCACTGTTTATGTCGCTTGCTATTAAATTCGATAACAAAATTAGACTTCTTTTTGCTCTATTGGTTGGGCTAAATGCGCTAAGACAATCGCCGCAATGGTACATATTTCACAGACAAAACCTGGAGCATATTGAACAGTAAATCAGGTTTTCCTTATATCAAACGAAAATATAGAATTTACACTCAAATCCATATAAACATCAATGTAGAAGTATATCGATTTGTACTAGATATATCGATTACAAAATATGCTTGCTCATTGGTTGAAAAACTGTCAAATGTTAAGGGTTTACAGAAAACTTCATATCTAAAAAATTAAGAGTGACGAATGATTGGAAGACAATGTTAGAAAGTTCAAATCTTGACGAATCTAAAGGTGACCTTATATTCTTTGCAAAACAAGTCTGTCTAACGATTATGAGCCTTAGAAAAGTGAAAAGTTCTGTCTTTTCTTTTTGTTTCTCATGCGGCGTCATCTTTTTAGACAACTACATATTACAAACGATGATTACATAATACGTAAATATACGTTTTAGAACAAATTTGTAAATACAAAAATTAATGTTTAAAACATTTCCTTGCCAATGGTTTTTGTTTTATCGAGATTGGATGATTTATAGTGAGTGAAGTATTCAACACAATCAGACGATACAATAATGCTGCCTGCCACTTGCTCGGTGGGCTTATACGACAGTATAGTGTTATTTGGCGCTTGTAGGGTTAAATCAAACATATAAATCAAGCCTTAAAAAATATTTGGGGGGGGGGGGTCATGACCCCCATGACCCTCCACCTGTATCCGCTCCTGTCAACGTGAACAAATTAAAATCCAATTCCAAGTCACAAACCATTCTTAATACTTAGTTCTAGACGAATTTTAACTTTCTGATATATTGTAATTTTTAACTAGAGGTTTCGTAAACCACCGTAATACGTGTTTGTGAATTTTCTTTAAAAATCCTCATTTTCAACAACGCTAAAACATATTTATCTTGTCTGTAAACAACTGTAGACTAATGAAAGCATGTTTTAATATTTCCATACTACATATCATTACAATTTGTCTTACCTATATTACTGCCGTTGTTTAGGCACTTATCCACCACCTTTCCAGCTATATTTGGCATCCAGTCTTCAACAAGTACATTATCCATAAAGTACGTTCTTATGGCACTTTTATTCAGATTACCTTCAGTGTTTAACTGTAAAGATTAATATTAATTGAAATTATCGCAACACAACGTAAAACAAAGTATATGTGTTACTTTCCTCAGAATGGTACCAACCAACAAACTGCTTCACCTTCTTCAACTAAAATGATAAACCCGTAAGTTTAATTTGTACGATTAAAATGTGGGTTAATACAAGTATTTAATCAGTACATTTTTTCCCATTAAAATCATAACAATTACACCAGCTAGACTCAAAAACATGGAGGTGCAACCTGACTATACTAATAACTTATTTTAAATTCCGACATTATTTAAACGGACAACCGTACTAACCTCTAAATCCGTCTCCTTCTTATGTTGTTAGAACTTCTCAATTCGTTAGCATTGTGGCCCATCCTCAGTAACGTTTTATTTAATCACTGTAAGTAACCATTTTTGTTTACATGGAAAATAGTGTAACTTTCTATGTAAAGATTATAAGGAAAATATTGTAAACGACCTAAACTTGAAATATTGGTGTTACATTTTTTAATTTAAATTACACTACGTGTACGTTCAGATATAAAATACCATTTTACTTTCTCACTATATTATAGTATAGAGAAAGTATAGTGATCGCAAAAAAATCGATGTTGAGATTTTTGTGGAAATCCGTTTTTTTTACCACCTGGGTCCAAAAACTGGTTTTTACAAAATGTCTGTATGTAAGACTGTATGTCTGTAAAGCTAGAGCGTAAACTATTCGATCGATTTCGAACAAATTTTCACCAGACATGTCAAGCAGGCCTGTATAGATGCAAGAAGATCGGTTTTGAAGAATGTTGAAAAACAACCCCTTTTTGGAAAAAAAAAACCCCAATAAATCAGTTATTATTTTTTTATAAAAAAACGGCTTTAACGATTTTGATAAAATTTGGCTTATTTGTAACCTTTAATGTACCCTACCATATATATATAAAAACGCATCTTACTTAAAATTCTCGTTTAGCTGGTAATAATAATAACAGATGTTTGGGGTTTTTTGGCCAGAAAGTGGGTTGTTTTTCAAAATGTTTCAAATTCTTTTTTCGTGCATCTATTGACGTGTTTGGTGCAAATTTGTTCGAAATCTATCGAATAGTTTTCTCGCTAGATAATAATAACAATATTTATTAGTTAATCTCCCACTTAAATGAATCCTACCCCATCTACAATTATGAAGTCACAGTGAATCTGTTTAATAATTTAAATACGTTTGTGAGAAAGTATGTGCCAGTTCCTCGTTCCCTTTTATTTTATTTTATAGTATATTTTTACTTACAAAGTTTAATTTCTTGAACATGCATTCCATTAAACACTGCAACAAAGAAACACAATCACATTAGTTTACGATACAAAATACTAATATATATTCGACTGATTTACGAATGATGGATGTTGAGATTTGTGGGTTTTAATTTTTCGGACGTTTGTCATAATTGTTATTTCTTTCCGACTACTATAAATGAACGTCCGATAATGAATTAACACAATTAACATTTCACTACTAATGTCACACAGTAGGTTAATTTATTATTCCCTTAATTATAATAACATTAAAACCTCCAAACAATTATAAAACCTCCCACTGTTAGATTATCCAACACACAGAAAATACAAAACCCTTAATAACACAGGTTTTGTAAATCATCGAATTGCTTCGGATGTGTGATTATTAGCGAATATTCATAGAAAAGATGAGCTTTACAGTGACTTTTATGGCGACACCTAATGTCGAGAGTGGCTGATGAGCACCGATATATGGGTTTGAACTGTATATATCTGTACGCACTCTGACGCCTTTTAGGTTCGAATTAGTCCAAAGGTGGGACACACGTTGTTATCTAAGTCACACGGACAAGTTTCTTAGCAAAAACAATTTTTTTTTTTAAATCCAACAACCCGAAGGACGTTTTGTTTCAGGAAATATTTTTTTATAAAAATAAAAATAAGAACATACGAGACTATTCTGCAGATTTATCGTTTTTTTTGTACGACATATAACCCATCTGGTTCTCAAAAAAATCGATAAAAACGTCAAAGTACCTGGTCCAAATCCACGAGGCGATCATACTTTATTGTACGAGGTCAATCATCGGGATTCAAAAAAATTGCCCCTAGTGAATCGAAGCAGCCCACAATGGGAAGCCGCAAGGTCGAGGTGCAAACTCGCAAAGCGAATTTTTCCGCTGCGAGCAGAACAATGGAGCGCGTGTGCCGGGGTTGGAGGGTGATGTGCAAACATATCTACTAATATATTACGTATACACGTAGGCTGCTATTCAGCGCTTTCGCGAGTAGATCAATTCCCCAAATAGGTAGTTTAAACCTTAAATTTGGTTCGAATTATTTTATACGTTGTACTTGTCTCATTTACAAATTGTCTGTTAGTAGATTCATGTTATCTAAGCCGGGTTCTCTACTTGACTGGGCTGAGCTCTAGAACACTCATTACGTAAAATATTCGATAAATAATTTTACCATTTTGCCTACAGCACATTCCACAACATTAGATAAATTAAAAAAATCTTCGAAAAACGATTAATAAATAAACAAAATGTGCAGAATAATCTCCTACATTAATTTATTTTTTAGATAAAACGATAAAAAAAACTCCATTCTAGTACGAAAAATCTTAAACAAATTCTTACTTCCGTTAAATAATTTATAAAAAAAATTTACTGAGAAAATCAACGCGTGTAAGAAAATTGGACCAAATCGGCCGTAAAATGCGGCCGTTAGAGTGCGAAAAATATATACTTATACCGTATATAATTATATGATACCCTACAAACATGTTCTGGACACCATGATCGGTGCTCATCGACCACTTAGGTTTTACCATAAGGGTAACTGCAATCTCAAATTGTCCTATCAAAATTGGCTAATAACAACCTTAGACAAATTTTGTGTCGTGTATTTGTTGTTTAGTGCTTTCTTTTGAGTAATGACGTCATTGAAACATGTTATAGGTTGTGCCACCTTTATTTGAGCCAGCCCAAACCGACTTTCATTGGTATTAACCACCCGGCGTCGCTTCCGTGAACGCCCCAGTTCAATATTAAAACAAAACAAATTATAACGTGATATACTGATTCACGAATTCATATTAAAACCAACGATTTATAAGCAACACACATTTCAATCGGACACCTTTTACTTATTTTATAAAATTAAAAACTATAAACAAAATACAAAATGTGACGGAAGCGCAAGCGCCTCTAATAGGATTGTAAAAGGGTCGGTTGCGACCGGGTGGCTGATAACCCTGCAGGTTAGTTTGCGCTGCCTCTCGAATAAGGGTGGCACGATCTATAGCAACTGAGTTTACAGGTACCAATGTTCGTCCACTTAACACCAAAACCCAGGTTACTCTAGGGGCTGTGGAAAACTGGCAACTCACAGGGTTTAGTGTTGTAAACCGACGAAGTCAGAACAACCAAACACACGGGTAACCAGCTTTGACAAACACAAATTTAGATAATAGATTATTATAAAGAACTACACTATACAACACGCCGTTTGGTTGAAGCATACAAGCCCAAAAGTGCTATACCTCCATCAGCATAAATAACTTGCACTACGGGACAGTACACTGCATATCGGCATCCGAGAATCGGTAGCCACGCACAGTACTTCTTTGCCGGCCATAATTAATTAAAGCATTTAATATCATTGGGAACATTTAGTACGTAAGTGTTACACAATAACAATTTAGTGCTACGCTGTTGAAAACCAGATATGTTCTCAGTCGCCGCCGACTATATATCGTCGAATTATACATAGATAAGTTGTGACACGCTCAGGTTCTGACACCCAATCCTAACCCTGATCCTAAGTGCGTCACACAACTTGGATAGGCAATACAGTACATATAGAAAGTTATTTATATGCATTTATTTAAACAAAACTAACTGTTACATGGATTAAATTAAATGTATTTTGTCTTTGCCAACACAATTGTAGACAATCGGTTCCAAATCTCAGCCAGGATAGTAGTTTTTGATGGTGGTCTGTATTGGTTCCATATTCAATAGAGTCTTAAAATTTATTAAATGTTTTTAAATTTTATGGTAAAAGAGTTATCACAGAAACACTTACCAGACCTTCAGAAAATGCTGAAGTTGAATTCTTTTCTAAATTGTCTAGAAAATAAAACAATTTATTATACATCAACATTGTAGAAATATTTGTTAGTGTATTACACGTATTAATCTTCATAATGACGGACCACTGAATGATAGAACATACAAAATAAGTGGAACAAATATACACTTTAAGACTTATAATTTTGTTTACTTCCAAATATATAAATTAAAAATATATTTAAGAATAATTTTACCATTTTGCTGTTCTAGTACTGAAGGAACGTACTCCTTTTCACAAGTGTCGAACACGTCTAGATTTTTTTCAGTAAAAGTTTTCATCCAGTTCGTTTTCCCACAATAACACTGGAAAATATTATTTAATAAATTTAATTAATAAGTAATATTTTAACATGCCATTATATTTCAGTAGTATGATTTATTATTGTTTTAAAATAGAATAATATTACAATCTAGTGACTATCGAGTTTTAAATCTTTATGTAATAAAAAGAAGAAGTCAAGTGAAGTCATTTATTGGTGAGGTTCAAGTTTGTATAGCAAACTTCCGCCTGCTTAACCGACCTCCTAAATGCGTGTTTTGCTCTTGTCAGGTATTTCCACAGCTCCTGTATCATGTAATCATAACTTCATACTTCCGCGTTTTGTCTTTCGTTCTAAAGACCTTACACTAAACATTCCTTAATTATTTGACATCTAATTATTCCTAACAGCAGCATGAAGCAATTTTGATGTTTTATATTTAGGCAACATTTAAAACTGATGGTTTTCTATTTTGATTCTTTTCTTCAATATAACACACTTTTAAACTTATTATTCTTTATGTTACATATTCATAGTGATCCGAAAAGGGATTAAGGTTATGTTTCGCTGTACAATTTATATATTTACTTGCTCATTACAACTTTCAAAGTCTAAAATTTTAGAAAAAAAATATATTTTACTGATATTTTTCCCAAAATCTTATGTTTTGATGTAAACAGCTTTTTACAGAACTATGAGTATGTAAAATAGAGCATATTTACTTTGGAAACTAACACAAAGGCTTTATCCTAAATAATCACTTAAAACGTGAATAACCACAAATTTATTTTGGAAATTTCCTTGCTGATAGCTAGTAATAAAAAACACCTTTATTTTTAGATTAATCCTTAAGTAAATCACAGCCTCAGATCTAGTCATTAACAAGTTTGACTTTAGTGTTCCCCATATTAAAAACATTACATTCATTATGTAGACTGTAATTAGCGCTGAAATATAAGTCTATCACGCAGCTGGAATGGTGAAGTGAGTTGAGCGCACTTCCAAAATTAGGTTTACATTTTTTATGGTTGAAACACAACCATATATTCGTAGAATTTGTGTTCAACTCAGCTTCCAGCACCGGCTCACCCACTGCTTCGTTAAGCTCGCATTGGTAAAACACACTTTGTGAGGTTGCATTTTAACCTTGAGTTCTCGGACAAATCTCTAGATTTGATCTGGGTAGGCCTACCTCTATAGTATTTTACGTTTTGATAGTTTTTCCTTTTTTTACCAGTTGGATAGGGACTATTTTGTAAAAAAAACAAAATGTACTGAATTATATCCCATGTTTATTTGTTTAGATAAACTCCAAAAAAAGTTTAATTCTCGTTCGAAAAATTACAAAATTAATGTTTACTACCGGTCAAAAAACGTGCTTCCTGTTGTTGGGTTTTTTCAATAACTCGTCCGAACAACTTAGAAAACCAACGTGAGAACAAAAGTTGGACCAAATCGGACGTAAAATGCGGCCGTTAGATTGCAAACAAATTTATACACTACAACGTGCAGGGCCCAAGTAGATTTTGGGAAATTGGAGATTTACAAAAACGTTGCAAAAATCGAGTTGTCTATACTAGCATTGGTACCTGTACAGTAAGTTTAGAAAAATAAGACAAGTCAAAGCTAGTTGGGTGTTATCTGGAAAGATGACTGTTGAACTTTTTACCAGTCGGCGAAGGAAAAATAATAAAATCAATGATTTTTAGTTAACGCCAGGATTTAGGAGGTTATGAATTTGGTGGTTTCTTGGTGAAATACATTACGATAAACGCGTATGTCTTAGCCATGTAAAGCTCAAATCATAATTGTAAATCATTTTTGCCTAATTATAAGTGAATGAAAATCTTAAATTTCTCTCAAAAGACATAAAAGAAGGTATTTTTGGAATCTACGGATGTAGGCCAAACACAAAGATCTTAAGGTAAATTGGCGATTTTAATTTCGCATATTAAAGCAATTGGTTAAAGTAACAAAGTTTACCAAATTTGGTAAAATTAAAGTAATACAAATTGTAAATTAGGTAAAGTTCTTTAAACAAATGAAATAAAATGTTTAAATATAATTAAAGTTGAAGAGTGAGAAAATTCACATCTTTGTAAAGCAAATGAACTTAAATAAAGTTTATAAAATATTTAATTACAGTAGTAAAGTCAACTAAGTAGCTGATAGAATATATTAATAGAAACCTGTGTCTGAAATAAATTTTGTGTTAAATTGTGAAAAGAAAGTTGCCAAATACGAGAAATTATAAGTCCCAAACCAGCACCAGAAAATCACCAAGTGACGAGAAACTGCAGATAGTGTTAGAAATTAAAGATTACTACGATTTGTGAAAACAAGAATCTTCGAAAAGTGTCAAACAAAAAACCTTTCCACAAAAGCGTGCCGGGAACACGAACAAAAAGTCGGATGACAACCGTTTGGAAAATTGGATCACTCAATGAAACGTTATGAGGAAAAGAAAAAGAACAAAAGGAAATTATGTACAGTTTGATAGCACACGTCAGGGATTCTCTAAAACTGGTGGGGTTACAGGTTGGCAAATTTAGGAAAAAAAGTTTTTTTTAAGATTAAAAGGAAACTGTAAGTTAGTTAATTGATAAACTACCACAAGTCTATAGAGGTCAAAATTAGTCAGATAAGGTGAAAAGGTGTTAAATTAAATATGTTATAAAAAGCTAGGAAGCCTTACACCTGGATCAGTACCAAAAAGGGTATGTAAGGCGGGTACTCGACTTCGGCTGGCTATTTGAAAAACTTCTTGTTACTAATTGTATAAAAACATATTTTTAATATTCGTATTATTATAATGAACTATTATGGCTTCATGCTTAATTTGAGTTAAATGTGACTACGTAAAAATGCAACTTTAATTCAGATTTATTATGCTATGTCAAAGAGCTGACTGTGAAAATCGACTTCTGCAAAGTTAAACGTCTTCAAGCTACAAGAACTAGGAAATCGCTACAAACCAAATGAGGTAGCAAAACAATTTCATATTTTGATGCCAAGATACTGCAAGGCGAAACAAACGGAAACGAGCTTAGAACAATAAAGGGAGATCGAACAAGCGAACCGGGGAATACAAGGAATCAATTTTAAATTTACCAGTATTCATCTATAAACCAACTATTTCATCTGAAATTTAACATCGCGACAACAAAACACACGCCTAGAAAAGCTAGTTTATTATTTACTTCATTTTTCATGGTTATTGATATGAAATAAATTATAAAACTTTTTTACTTTAATTAACAACGCTTTAAAAACACACGACATAACCTCCGCACACAAATACTTGTGGGTTGTCATAGACACGCACTGAATTAACTCGAGTTGGATCTCATTAAGTTGGTTAAATAATTATTAGGAGAGATTAATTTTATTAGACTTTCAAATATAGCATTGGACCTAAACTGCGTCTGATTATTTATTATGTCAATTGTTTGGGTTTTTATTGCTTTGTAAATATATAACTATTCCAATAAGTACATCTTTCTACCCTTTGTACCAATTTTGTAAATATTAGTCTACTTCAAAAATATACTTAATTTACCAGTTTTTCTGAACAATCTGTTTTGTTTTATTTCTAAATATAACAAATTGAAATATATTCTCAATATATTGCATTTATACTCACCCATTCTGGTTTTTGAATTGTTGGTGTAGTCTCAACATCTGATGTTTCTTTGTTTTTGTTTTCTAAGTCTCGACGGTGTCTCGATTCTCTCAACCCATAGGTCCAAGCTTCACCTAAAGCAAACTCAACTAAACAAAACAGTTGATATTGGGTTTGCCTGTATAATATTTTTAGTTAAGGGAAAGAACGAATTAAAAACAGCTGTAAATAATGTTTAACCTTATTTGCGATTGTTTTTATATTGATCCAGTAAATCATTTAAATTATAACAGCAGATTCTCGCAGTATGTGCTGTAGTCGCGAAAGCTTAACTTAACCTGCATAGCAGAAAACAAAACTATTTTCTATTTTGTAAATAAAAACAATATACACAATTATTAGTTATACCATAACCTCAGACAAATATGCCGCTGAGTTAATGTGATCTGTTTAAAACTCTGAAACTATTTGATCCTAACTATTTTAATTGGACTTGTGGTAGATAATTTCGTCTTTTAATTACAATGTGATTAAAAATAAATACCTACAAAAAGTTAATAATCAGTTGCTTTCAACTTTGTATAGGTTCTACATATACATATGTGTTCGAAACGTTTAGTCAGAGATTGTATAATGAATGTAGTCTTTAAATGTAGCAGCATATTGATATCTTCATTGAACCTGACAAAACAGAAATTAAAGTGTAATAGAAACAGCAGACGTAATATTTGATGAACTTTGAACACTGCAATCTTTATCTTTATCAGAAAACGTAGCATCTCAAGTAAAGTTATAATTATTCATTTTAGAAGTCAATCTTTATCTAATATTTGTTTTTTATATTGGCAATAATTATTTTCACCAACATTCGATTGCTTCATAAAAAGAAGTATTATTTTATAATATGATAATACTCCTTCAAGTATTAATAACATTATTATCTTTTGACAAAAGGTTACAAATCTTTACCTTGAATTTTTAAGTAATACTTAATTCATGTACGGAATCGTAGTTACTATATACTTTTATACAATCTCAAACAGACTCTTCCAAGTATCGCACGTATACATGGAACAAATCATGTATGCTAATATTATGCTATTAGCGAATTTCCATAAGAAAGATGAGCTATTGCAGTGACTCTTTTGGTGAGATCTATAGTCGGGAGTAGTCAATGAGAACCCCCTCCATGAGGGCGTCATTAAAATTGTATAATATTGTATATGAAGTGCTGAGAAGCCAAGTGACTTTTCTGAATAATGAATTTAAGTGCAGAAACTGGCTCTTTAACACTTTAAAACGTTTGTGGCCAAGGAATATAACTGTAAGTCTATCATGTGCTGAGATCTAGTGACGAAAAAATCTACTTCGTAGAAGAGCTGTTCAGCTTAGAAGCCAAGGTACACATGTGATGCAAGTCGCTTTATTTTACATAGGTAATTTAATTACATAACTTCTAATTCCTGTTAACACGATCAGTGCTACACAAATTTCGTATTTCCTTTGCTAGGAGCTGACCTTTTATTATTTTTATATTTATAGCCTTAATGAGTATAAATTACTTTATTTTTTTATTTTTGAACCTTTCTACTTAACAATCACTAATATTTTAAAGCTGACGCACATGTGCGACCATAGCACATGGGTTTAAAATTGGCGTGCAAAGCACGCAATGTACTGTGTATTGAAAATACTCCCAACACGGGGATTTTCGTGCGAAGCATGCAATGCATAGTGTATTGAAAATACTCCCAATATGGGGATTAGCGTGCAATGCACTGTGCGTCGGCCGCTTCTCACAGTGTTCAGTCTCAAGCCCACGTGTGTGTCCTTAGCAGTGAATGTGTTAACAGCCCAGGGGTACAAGTGACAACTTTTATCAAATATTGGCTGATAAAAAAGAATAAGAGGATGAAAATCAAGTTAATCTTTGTTATTATGTTAGTCTAGAACCTAGCAATTCAAAATATATTAGTTTTAGTGATCATGGTTTTACCTGAATTTCATTATAACAGTTTAACTTTAAACTGAGTTTTCTCAAAACTAACTTCACTTCACTTATACCCCTTGGCTTCTCAGCCATTCATATGTATATATGTTTTCTCACTCTAGTGACCGCAGTTTACATCCGCTTTGATAAACACTTTATTTTTTTACGTTGCTCGGACGATTTTATTAGTCTAAAAAATCCAACAAACAGAAACACGTTTTTTGGCAGGAAGCTAAATTTTTTTTTGGACTATTATGAAACTTTTGTTGAAGGAGATTATTCTGCACAATTTGTTTTTTTCACGTCTGGTTTCCGCAAAATCAATAAAAACGTAAAATACCATAAAAGTACCCAGTTCAAATATACGTTGGATATTTTACCTTGAGGACACATTCTGATTTGAGGCAGCAAAGTCGAAGTACTAAATATGAAATAAACATAATAAAACAAATAGTCATCTCAAACATATAGAAGCACAATATGATAGACACAATAATTAAAAAGACGATGAAAACAAAACAACCAACTGAAGATAAAATTAAATATATCGGAATAGATTACCTTGATTTGTTAGACAACATCAGCGTCGCAGCGAGAATATTAAAAAAACATTGTGGCAAATATCTTGCTTATAGAACAAGAAATAATTTAAGCAAAGCAGTGGGGACGTATAAAACACACACAAGTGGCATTTATAAAATCATCTATATAGACTGCAACGAGCAATATATAGGTCAAACTGGATGGTATCTGAAAACAAGATTTAAAGAGCACATTTCAAATAAAAATTTAACCAACAAAATTTGAAGAAAACTTAATAAAACAGGTCACAGTTACACAAATGTAGAAAAGAGTTTTAAAATTTTACATAAAAATACTCAAAAGGGACAACAATAAACATTTTGGAGGAAATCTAAATATATGCAAACACACAAAAACAGACCCAACTTCTTTATTAAACGAAAAAAGTATATTCCAATCAGATACCATCTTCGATAGACTCATTCAGTTAGAGCCCCTTCAATCAATCCTTACCTAACCAACTCGACTTAAGGTAAAGGTAAAACCGGTTTCGAACTAAAAACGTTCGCAGACAAAAGTGCGTACAAAATACTCTAAATGTTACAGTAATGTGTTGTGTTGTGAATGTCTATTGCACATGTGTTATGTACGTTTCATTTTGTCACCAATCGACCCGCATTACCCAGTGCAAGATAAAAAAAATATATTAGGGTTGATAATGCCTGACAAATAGGCAGCACGAAACCTACCAGAAAAATGACGAAACAAAAGGCCTGTGGGCAGAAAGTTTGTAAGATAAGTAGCATGAATAATAATATAACTAATCCGGTAACTAAATTAATGACAATGTATTAAAATTAGTACTAATTTAAAAATATGAAAGTCAAATTGAAAATTGTAGACATTGTTATAAAAAGTGTTTATTTATTTTACATGTTTAGAAATTTGCATCAGTTGAAGTGACTTTCCCAGTTACCTACTTTAAAATTCTGTATGGAATTATACATTCTTATAATCAACCACTAGTATAAGGCACAAATTACTATAGATTTTTCTATGTCTGTTCACACAGAACACACTGAATGTCGGTGTTTTCCTTTACTGAAAATACTTATACAGTATTTGACAATCTTGTTTTTAACAAATTTAATAGAGTAAATATCTAAAATAAAGTTGACGAATTTAATAATTTAAATAATGGCCGTAAATGATAAGACATGTATGGAAACTAGAAACATAAAATATCTAAATTAAATTCTTCTCTTAAATAACTATAAGAAACGTACCAATGGCCTCAGAGACGAAATATTCGGCCAAGGTGGTCGCTACTGCGCAGGACAAGACAACAATTACTAACAACAATGTCGACTTCATGATCACAACAAAACAAATGCAGGATAATGTACACGCTAATCTCTTATATAATTCACTCCAGTGTATTACAATGTAAAACTATTCTCTTTCGTCACTTGTCTGATAATAATGTAAACTTTAACCGAGAAATATTTATATCTTGAGTGAGATAACCTTGGAAATCACAGATATACACAACGAAAAAACATGGTCTAAAATTACCAATACAAATTACTTCATCAAGAACTTATAAACAAAATAATATTAATGTCCAAAAAATAATGGTAAGGTTTCCAATTACTTCAGGTCTTTAAGGAAATATTTAAGATTGGAGAATTAGATGTTCAAGAAAGAAAATTTTATGTAGTTTTATTGTCACATTAAACTTTATTGTGAATTCAATCCTATGGGATTTACTAAAACTTGCAACTGCAACACTATATATTCTGTGTAACTGTATGTAATTGTCTTATTCTGTATATTTCAAGAAAATTGTGAAGTTTTCAAAATTAATGAATTAAATATGGTAAACAAGATAAAACATAGTACTCCTGCAATCATAGAGATACATTTTTTTACAACTAAATTGTTTCAGCAAGGTTTTTTAGCAGGAATTTACTATACAGTTTTGGATGCTGGGGTCGTGTTCTATGTACTAATCCAGAGGAATGTTTTCATTCAAAGCCAAGGATTCCGAGAATGATTTACAAAAAACTTGGCATAGTCCGTAAATTATGGTTGATATTATCCTGCTTGATAGAGATGTAGCCTCAGCAACAGTATGTCCTAACTCAATAAGTCATTGGATTACAAAACATACAGTAAATTAATTAGTTATACATGTTTTATTTATTGCAATCACTTAAAATAAGATTCTTATGATCAGTGCTGGTGGTGAGGGAGGTGGTGGTGGTAGAGCACTTAATAAATTTATAAGTGTTTAATACTATTGTAATAATTTATTTTATATAGGTAGCTATCTCATTTTAATTATTATTTAATTTATATGGTAGTTATCTCATTTCACTACATTTACTTTAGTAATAGAATATCAAATGGTTTTATGTATTACTTTTTAATAATATAACACAAATTTACCTTTATAGCTTGTAGGAAGTTAGTGTAATTTTTTATTGCATATGGGTAACAAGAACATTTTAATATCTTTGATTGTAGTGAACATATTCTCTAAACAATCCCGGTAATAGTATCTGTAAATTGTTAAACTTTTAGTGAAACCAGTTGAGTAATTTTGGAGCATATACTAAAAGTAAGTGTAATAAATTATTATTTAATTTTAGGGTTAGTTAACCCATTTCATCCATTTGACTTTAGTAATAGAATTGGAAATGGTTCTTTATATAACGTAAAAATAATATTACAAAAATTTAGCTTTATAGCTTACAGGAAGTTAGTGTGATTGTTTTATTGTACAGGGGTAGCTACCCCATTTTAATCTCTTTGATTCTACTGACCATATTTTGTAAACAATCCTGGTAATACTATTTGTAAATTGTAAAATTTTTTTAGTAGTTTTTGAGCATGTAGAAAATGTAAGTGTATAAATTATTATTTAGTTTTAAGGGTAGTTATCACCCCTTTGACTTAAGTAATTGAATTTTAAATTACTTTTTATATCACTTAAGAATAGTATTGCACAGTTTGAGTTTTATAGCTAATATAAAGTTAGTTAAATATTTAAATTTATTGTACAGGGGTAGCAACCCCATTTTTACCCCTAGAATAGTAGTATTTGTATTTTCTAAACACTTCTGACATTAATATGAACAATCTGTGAAATTTTTAGTGAAATTTGTCTAATAGTTTTTTTTTTTTTTTGAGTACATAGAGGACAACACAACAAAGAAACAAACATTAACTTTTATTTATGTGGTGATACATAATATTGAGTTTTACTTTAGCACTATTTTGACAGTGGTAGAATTTTTATTATTGCAATGAACTTGATCTGAATTTTAAATAAAGACAAATTAATAGGCCTTGCTTTTATTTACTTTAAAGTATTATGATATTTGACCTCTTTATCTAAAACAAACCCCATTAATCATATTAAACAAATAAATGTAATCTTCGCATATAACTGCTCTTTAAACTATAAATTCTTATCTGATTACTCTTTTATACTAATATTATAAAGAGGTAAAGTTTGTTTTTTTGTTTGTTTGTACGTAGAAGGTAATCTCTGGCACCACTGAACCGATTGAAAAAATTGTCTTACTAATAAAAAGCTACACTAACAATGAGTAACATAGGCTATAGTTCATTTCGTTAAAAACCAGTTTTACTTCAATATTTATAAATTTAGTCAGAAAAAATCTTAGGTTAGGCCTAGAATGATAAACCAACACATGCTATTTACATTTATTACCATAGCAACCAATTGAATGAAATAACAGATGATTAAGCTGTTTGCTCCAATATTTCCATTAACAGCTGATTTTAAAATTTGAAGCAATTATTTTTTATGTTTCTAGCTTTTAGGTTAGGGTTTAAAGTGTAGACCTGAGCCTTGCTGGTTCTTTTAACTATTATTATAACTGCTGTTATCAAATATAAGAAATAATTTGATTTTAACATTTTTGTCATTACTTACCATCTTAGTTTTGACGTTATTATTAATCGTGCACCTTTATTATAAATAATAAAACATAAGATATGTTTTTAAGAGTTTCCATTTGGGGGTTGGCGTGCGAAGCTCGCAAAGGTCTCCCCTAGTACTGTATACAATAGTGCCATAAATAATTCAGAGATTGTGCTGAAATTGTTCCTACGATTTTTTCTTCCAGTTTCACTAACAACGCGACGAGAAGTAGCTTAGTCTACGGTAACTAGAACAAGACGGTATATGTCACGCGCAGGTCGTTGGTGGCTATGACGTCACTGACACCGAAGCGCCCGGCATGTCTACAGCGATTCGATTTACAAGCTTCTTAAAAACATCACCCTACACGACTATTGGGTGAACGGAAAATATACAATCTTTCATGGGATTACATATACACTCTAGGGAATCTTGAGGTGCAATTTTTTTTAGTAAAACCTTTTTTATCGACAGTAAATTCATAGTTAGCCTATTCATTATAAAAAAATGTACTTGCATATACAAAAATTTAAGGAAACATTTTGTTGATTTGTTTGAAATTAATAGTATGAATTACCTAAACCCAATTAATAAACCTAAAATGGAAATATTCAAGGTCAAATATTAAGTGATAACAATAGCATAACAAATAGTAAATACAACAAAACAGGCACTGTACCTGTAATCGGCTGTTTCCATTTCCGTGTTAGGCTACGAATAATCATGACCTGGACATTCACATGTAGGCGTCTAAACTTGTCTTCAATACGATCATAACAGATGTCTGAATTAACTTTTATTTCGTCAAAGCTGATGACAACATCCTTATGAAAATCTTCATATATTATAGCTTGCCCTTTAAGTATATTCATACTAGTGTCTAAAAATCTAGGAGGGGTTGAAAATTGAGAAAGCCGCCTTGCTATGGTTGTTTCGCTTGGGAGGGGATATTTTAATGTTTCCCTTAGATATGATAATCCTTTTTTAGAGATGCATCTGATAGTTACTGCTTTTGCTACATCATCAGCTGACCAGTTTGTACATTTCCCCTTTAATACATATTGCTGCTGACATACGGTAAATATTTTATTCATGTTTTTCTAATGATTGTTTGAGTTTTGATATAAGTACACTAGCATTGTTCAGTTTATTTACAAGTAATTTATTTTCTTTTTTTAAATTATTGTCGTTTTTATATAAAAGAGCCTCTTCCGTAGATAAATCACCAGATATAGGTCGTGTTAAATTTAAATTGGAAGAATTATCTTCCTGATCGTCAGGTGTGTTTTGAATATTTACACCGTCTGCTGAATCATTTAGCAAAGATTTTATACTTTTTTAGATTCACGTTTTCGGCTCGTTGAGATAATGTGGGGGGGGGGGGGGGCATTTGGTATGTTTGTGTTGGAACTGTCTTGGGTTTTGAAATGTGTTTTTTAAAATAGGTTTGTTTAATAGTTCACTTTTTAAGTCTCTTTCAAAATTTGTCGTTAAAAAATGCTCAGAGCAAATCCGCGCTGTAAGTGAATTAAAATGATCTTTCCTTTTACAAAAATATACCCACTGTTTGTGTAGTTTATCTTTAGGAAATTTATGAAAGGAAATTCCTAACCTCTTTGCGTGATCCGTATGATTGGTGCAACCGGCAACTGCACAAAAAGGCATTTTGTTATAAAACACTTAAATATACACACACTTAAACTTAAAATATTATATACACTGTTTAGAAGAAAACTATACTACACATCACGCACACATTTGCGTAAAAATTACACATAACGAACCCAGCAAATCGTTGTTTGCGTAAATAGTTAGTGCAAGTCAATCTGCTTCTGCTAGGCGGGAAGCATGAGACGGTGTCAGTGACGTCATCTAGCTCAGAGTTACTGCGCAGCTGTCTCGTGACACATACCGTGTAGTTTTATAGTTACCGTGGCTTAGTCCATGTGTAAATATTCAGTGGCGTCGCCGGGAAGCTGCGGGTTCCAAGTAAAATGTGGGTGTACAATTTTAAATTTGTTTATTGGTATTTTAATAATTAATAAAATAAAATTTTTTAAGTAGTTTGTAATTGTATTGAACATTTCAATAAAATTAATCATTCTATAAACAGGAGTTGAGTCAAACGGTAGGTTCACAGTGAAACAGATAAGAGTAGGTTTATGACTGTTTGGCGCGGCCCTCGTCTAGTTCAGCCAAGGTTACTAACAGAACATTTAGCCTCAAGTTGGCTCCCCGCCTGTAAACTGTGACATCAACTAACTATAGTTTGGGTGTAAGCCATTAAATAGCACAAACACTATTAACATAGATCTGGAGGTTATTGTGGTAGGTACCTGTTACAACTGTTATAAGTGAACACATGACAACAAACTTGATTGGTGGGAAGGAGATAAGGTGCGCTGGTGGTTAGTAAACTAAGATGTTTGTGATTCACTCCCAAACTTGACTTTTGCTTTTATTTAACTATTTGTGTATCTGTAGCTTTTTGTGACAGAAGCTTTTCAAAACTCAATCCTATAAAAGTTGCCTAAGATATATCATGAGCCAGGCAAGGTTTTGTAGTTTAGCTATCTTTTCCATTCACAATTCTGTAGCAGAAATTTTGTAGTATAATTTGAAGTAAAAGGAAGGATGTGGTATGAGTGAATAAATAAACTTAAGTTAAGATTCATTAAAAAATATCCCTTAACTAGATGTAGGCTTACAGTATGCATTTGGACTGTCATATAAAAACAACTACCGTATTGTAAAAAAATACTGTCTTTTCAATGCTTAAAAAAGTTATCGTATCAGGGGATAACAAAAAACTAAGATCTACGTAATATTGGCTATTCTTAATACCAATATTTTAATAAAAAATGTAATATTTTAAATTTAATAAGAGTAAATATACATTATTTTAATATGCCAAAACTATTTATTTACAACATTTCAAGTAAAATAAATCGACCACGCAGCTGGACCGCTGACGTGAGTTGAGCAAATTTCCAAAATTAAGTTTATATGCCTATGTTTTAGGGTTTCAACCAACAATTTGGGAAATAGGTCTACTCACGAAGGCGATGAACAGCTGTCTGTGTGTACGCAATATATTAGTAGAATTTGTTTCCTCCTAGTGGCCTCGCGAGTTTGTATCACTTTGAACTGGGTACTTTTATGGTATTTTACGATTTTGTCGATTTTAGGGGAAACAAGCGTAAGGTCGCGTAAAAAAACAAAATGCGCAGAATAACATCTTACATTTATATTGTTAGAAAAAACTCTTAAAGAAAAAATCATTCTCGTAGTAAAAATCTAAAAAAATAGTTACTTTTGGTCAAAAAACGTACTTCCGGTTGTTGGATTTTTTTGGCTAACGAACTCGTCCGAGCCACATAGACAACCAACACGTGTACCAAATTTGGACCAAATCGGATCTAAAATGCGGCCGCTAGAGTGCGAACATATATATACATATATATATGAATTTTTTTGACACCCCAAAACGTGTTCTGGGGACCATGATCGGTGCTCATTTGCTACTCCCGACCTTGGGTTTCACCATAAGGGCCACTGCAATAGCTCATTTTTCCTATGGAAATTCGCTAATAAAGACGTCACAATCTACGACGGATAAATCATCTTACTTTATCATTATATAAATGAAATTGTAATTACTAATACTAATAAGACTTATACAATTGTTATAACAAAAATGACTGCAACTTTGACGAATTTTCAGGGCCAACTGAGATTCCACATGATCAAATCCCTTGGAACCAACACCTCATTTTTATCAGGTCGAAGCCAATGCGTTGGCGACCAAAGTTAGCCCCAAGACATTGATTGATTGAATGTAATTTAGTTTTTACCATCAACCCAAAAATATGAGTTTTTAATTTTAAATATGAACTATCCACTTTCTATTAAACACCTTTTATTCTAAAGTATTCTTTTCTTAAAACGAATCTTTTTAAAATCTTAAAATATTTATTTTACTTTAATGGGGAGTGTTACAGTAATAATCTCATGTAAAGATATTTTTATGAACCTAAATATTTAATAACTACATATATATATATACATCTATTTGTGAGTGTTTTCCTCAACATTGCTAGGTCATGGGTCTGTCATATACAAACTAGTATTACCATGGTAACTAGCTAAGGGCTTTCATTTAGAAGCCAATTTATATAGCCATTTATTATTTAGTATTAGGTTTTATATAAATAACATATAGAATTTACTATTTATTTCTGTTATATTATTTATCTACTCTGATAATTAATTTTACAATCCAAAACATGTTACAAACAATATGTAATCACACCTTTACAATTAATTTTCACTGTCGCCTTGAGGATTTGAATCAGAACAAAACCTTTGGGTTTGAAATTCCATGAATGTGTCGTTTTGTAGATTGATGAGAAACTGTTCACAGACAGGCTCTAAAAATTTAAACAAAACATTTTGTATTAGTATTTTAATTATTTACAATTAGTTATTTTTTTATTTATCATTTAAGAATTGAGAACTAAATAATAATAACAAATTTTTTGCCTTTAAGAGTTCATTGTTCAAAATGTTTTTCAGTTTGTATGTTCTTTAAAGACTTGGAATACTTATTTTAGGAAGTGAAGTAGGAAATTTTCCAATAAAGTTCAGCTTTAATAATGCAGCTTTAAGCTGTAAATACAATTTAAAATTAATAATGTGATGGTAATATTTTGGTGTCCTTTTTGTTCAGATGTGGTTTTTTTGGCAAAGTAATCTACTTGAAGTTTGAAATGGCTTTAAATATAATTTCGAACAAAGTTGTCACATAATTGTTTCTGTTAAGTAAGCACCCATGCACAGTGTTCATAAAGTCACTTTAACCCCCTTTATTATTTTTGTTTCGGAAAATAAGTTAACAAAACTTTGTATATTTGTTGTGTTGCATAACAGGACACATTTTTTGACATAACTGAAACTCTATGATTTTGGGGCTTGAGGGGGTAGAGGGCTAACAATTTTAAATGTAAAGGTAGGTGATGATTGTAATACACCATTGGAAAGCTCATTAAAAGCGGAACAGAATGGCATAAACTAAAGCTTAGTATCTTGATTCGTTTTAAAGTAATGTACAATCAAAGTTCTGGAAAATTATATTTTTATCATAACATCAAATCAGGTTATTAATTTGTTAATATTAGGAATAAGTAAGTTGTAGGTTGAGGTTCAATATTTAAAAATAGAAACTGTAAATAAATGTAGTACGGTATCACTAATATATCTGAGTTTCTATGTGTACTTGAAAAACTTTGGAGAAAATGTAAATACAACCAGGAATACGACCTTTAACCTTTACTAGTAACTCTCTCTACTATATGAGTATGCTAACAGATAATCACCACTATTCACTTTGGAAACATTTTTATGTATAAAATAAGCATTTAGAATAAAATATATAATTCAATGCATAGTTAGTTGCAGAACTACTGTATAATATTATAAGTGACGTTATTAATTGTTTAATCACTACACGTCAAGAGATTTGTTTGTTTTTTCATACGATAGCTGTTGTTAAAAATTATACATAGTTTAAAATAAAATATATTGTAAAAGAAGAAAATTGATTGTAATAACGTTGTGTGTGATTTTAAAACAGTTTAGTAATTGAAAACTAATTTAATAAAGTATTAGAAAACGTATTATTTCACAATGTTGCTTCATAAAATTCATAAATGAGTATGCCACTATAAATAAATTAAATAGTCAAACATATATATACACAATTTTTAAACTTCTTCAACTTAGATCAAATGCAAAATTTTTTCATTCAATTCAATAATTTCCTTTAAAATAATTTTCACAGTGTTTCTCAAAACTGTCGTATTCCACGTTTACCTTTTTTTGCCTAGGATAATTCCTCGTTGTCCGTTCAATTAGGAAAGTAAAACATATTTCTTATCGGTTTTACTTATTCGTTGTCCACGACAAGCTAAAGCTTCAGAAGAGAACATGCCCGTTGATTGAGATCAATTATTCATAAAAAGTCGAGATTTTGTTAAATTTTTATGATAACTTAAATTACTTAACATGAAATAGAGCACAATTTTTATTTAACATTTTTTTAAATTCGAAAAAAATAAGTGCAGTTTATATTATCCATTTAGATGAACTTGTATTACTGACGGTTAATAGTTATCACAGCTATGTATAGTCAAAATTTAATTCTCTCTTTGTTCATTCCATTCAGAGAGAAGGCAATGAATAAATTATAATATCTTACCTTGTGTTTTCACCTCAGCTGGACAGTTCTGGAAACATATATACACATTTTCTTATAAAAGTAATCAAATAATAAAAATAAATACTAATTTATAACACAACTTGAGGAAACTGCAGTAAGTAAATAGTCCAAGGAAAAATAGATAAAATTTCAATGACTGATGAAGGTTTTTAATACAGACTTTACATAAAAATAGTTTGACTAAATTTACAACAATTTGATGGCAATGAGAAACTATTTAACTAGGTACTAAACAATTTAAATAAAACGGTTTCTTATATTTTTTCGTTTGTCCACATGTAAACGTAAAGAAAACAATTCACAAATATAATACACACATAAAAGCTACTATCTACTTTATATATTAAAATCATATATTTTTTAAACATTTCGTTTAAAAAAAACGAGAACAAGATATTATTATTATTATAAAATCAGTTTTCTTATCCTTAATAAAACCTGTGTACCAAATGTATTTTTAAAGAAACTGAAGTACTGATTTTTGGTACACAATGACGGAATAGCTGCAGTCACAGAGATCTGAAATTGTTTTCAGTCAACGAAGGAAAATCTTTTGCGGCGGGGAAGCAAGAGCGGAGAATTCAAGAGCATGGACCTACAGGAATTTTATACAAAGACTGAAAAGAACAGAATCTTTGGACTTGGTGGTATAGTGTACTAAAATTCGTAAACTACATGAAAGTCGCAGTCTATACTGAACTTTTCAGTGGAATAGGTTTGACACTCGGTTTATGAATCTAAAACTACTAGATAAGTGTAACTTAGTCGTAGTAAATAAAATAATATCAATTAAAAAAAATAGTTTTAAAATTCGGCTTTTCGTTATAAAGAAATATGTATACATTTAATTTAAAAATGACTTGTAATGTTTCCCCTGGAGGCGGGGGGGGGGGGCAGATTGTTTAAAATGCAAATTTGTTGTCCCCAGTCAAGACAGAGACAAGATCAATAAAATTATCCTTCACTAGTTCCTCCTAGTATTGCCTAGTTTGAAACTATAAATATCAGTGTAATATTTTACAAATATATTTACTATAAGGAACAGCACTTACCTTTTCTAATTCCATCAGTAAACACACAAATAGAAAAGAGAAAGCCGCCGAGTTACAGGAAGAATCTTCAATACCACAAAGAAGTATACGATTTTCTTTTTCATACAAATCTGTAATAAATTATAATTTATTTTAGGCAATCATAATTCAATTATTTATGCTTAGTTAGTAGACAGGTTTGATCGCTCACATCTCTCCATCGTCAATCCCATTTCGCCATCAAAGGAGAGTTTAATAAACATTCCATCAGGCAGCTGAACCGCTGACGTGAGTTGAGCTAATTTCCAAAATTAAGTTTATATGTTTTAGGGTTTCAACCAACTATTTGGGAAATTGATCTATTCAAAAAGGCGTTGAATAACTGTCTGCGTGTACGAAATATATTAGGAGAATTTGTTTGCACCCCAACCAAGCTCCGCTTGCAGATTTGCACCTCGGCCTTGTGGCACCGGATAATGGGGCTATTTGCTTCCCTTCCAGAGGTCAAACTCGCTTTGCTGGATTTAAACCAGGTACTTGTATGGCATTTTATGTTTTGTTAGATTTTTGGGGAATCAAACGGGGTATAAGGACGTGCAAAAAACCAAAATGTGCAGAATAACCTCCTATATTTATTGATTTTAATAAAACCCAAAAAAAGTTTCATTCTAGTACGTAAAATCTTTAAAAATACCCACTTCCAGTAAAAAAACCTTCTTCCGGTTGTCTAATTTGTTTCCTAACGAACTCATTTGAGGGACTTACACAACCAACGTGTGTACCATTTTTGAACCAAATCTGACATAGAATGTGACCGTACATATAGAAATAACATTTTTAATGAGACCACAAAACGTGTTCTATGGACCATGATTGGTGCTCAGTGCTCATTGACCAGTCCTGACCTTAGGTCTCGCCGTAAGAGTTACTGAATAGTTCACATTTTCTTTGGAAATTCGCTAATAACTTAACACTTGCATGACAAATTTCAAGTATCGACCTCATGCAAATGTGTTACAATACAATATTAAAGATTTTCGGTAAATTAACTTAAGTAACCAGTATGTTACCATTTACTTTCGGAACTCTTAAAGCTTTCTTAATATTTTGTGTGTAACATTTTAGGGCTGATTAGTAACTTTGAAATAAATCATGTAAGTGGTTTAATAAAAACTTAATGGACAGTAAGGAATTTTAGTTTTCAATTTCAGAAACGTCTTTTGTTGGAACTGGCTGTTTTGGACCTACTTAAAAGTAAGCCACTGCAAAATTTAAATGAATGACTGCAACCTGATTTACTTATCTTTAGCATGGAAACCAATATAAAACGTACTACCTGCTTCTGGTTGGAGGCAAGTATCAATGGCATTTTCGGCGATTCCCTGTGCCCAATCGTCCGTAAATACGTTATTTAAGAAATATTCTTTCGTCATTGTTCCATTTAAACTGCCATCAGAAAGAAGCTGGAAAAACAAAAATAAGTTATTATTTACTGGTATGTCTTTTACATATATGTATTGTTGTGGTCTTGGAATACAATACAAACTCTTTTAAGAGATAAATAATAATTTATAAGTAACTAGTGGATACGGCAATGATTCGCTATTGCTTGATTTTAGTGTAAAATATATGCCTGGATATTAACAAACACAAGTTAGTGAGTGTATTAAAAAATTAATTTTGACTTGACTTGTGGATAAAATAATACGTCTATTAATTTATTTAAATGGGGAGTTAAGCTAATTTACTAAGGAAATCTAACATAGGACTACTAAAAAAAATCATAAGTATCATACAACATGTTTTACAATTACATATGAGTCGCTCATTTTCAAATCGTTCTTTATACAGTCAGCATAAATGTTTTTAATCTAAAAAATGTAAGAAAAAAAAATTTATTACCAAATCGATTTTGTCCCTTTATTTATTAAAAAGATTAGTTAAATTGTAAAAAAACAATGATATCTTATATTGGTAATAATTTATTTAACAAATCTTTCTGATAACAGACGTGAAAAAATACTGTTTAACTTAATTTTCTTTATTCGCTACCAGAAAACAGCACCCCCTGGACAATCTTGTTAACTAAAATTCTAGTTACTCTATTCTCTACCAGTGCTATTCCCCAGCCTTCTAAATTACTAATCTTTTCTTCTCTTCTCTATGTAATACAATTTTCTATCTTTTCTACATTCTATATCTATATACATATAAACAACAACGGAAGGAACTATCTTTTCTAAGGGGGGATTACAAGGTATAGGTCATGCTTCGAGAGGTTATATTTACTGAGTAGTGGAAGTTAAAATTAAATAGCACTTTATTGAAACCTGCACTTCCATGTACCACTAATTGCTAGTAAAGTGTATGCATTTTATAATTCTATTAACTTACATTGATCAAATTAATAGTGCATTTTAATCTATAACTAAAATTCTGTGACTTCTACTGTGTTCTTTATTGTTTCACTGTGTACAGCAAATCACTTTAAAATAACGTATTACAACATACATCGTTAGGTACAATCACAAGCTGATAAGAACTATGTCAAGAAGCTTATAGAGATTGATATATGTTACATTATTTTATGTTTAAAATCTCCTTGTAAGAAGATTCTTGTACCAACAACATTATATAAAGGTAAACAGAATTTGTTTTAAGTCTTAATAATACGCAATCCTATCTAATAAAATATATTCAAGGTTACTACTAGTAATTTTTCCAAAGACACAAATCCAAATATTTACACTTACCATGTTTTCCTTCTTGAAAATGCACTCAGTAGAACACTGAAACATTTGTTTAACATTAATCATCATATATTTTATTTCTCAAATATGTTTTTATGTTGTTTTTGTTGTTGTGGCAACACCATATCTCCCTTAGTTCTTAAACAAAACTAATGATGCAAACATTATTGTAAAGCTATGTTCTTCACTATTGACGAATAGGAAAATAGCTTAAATACAATTTTTTCGTTAAAAATATCATTAAAACATCGTTCTTATGAAAGTTCATAAAATTTCAAATGAAAGGGCTACCTATAACTATATGTTTAACTAACATAACAACTGTTAATTTTATTGTTTACATTCTATATGAAAGTGTAATCTGTGAAACAAATCTATAAAATTACATGAAAATAAAGCGTTATAACTATATAGTTATAAACTGTAAATAAGTCAACATAATTAACTGAAATCAAACAATATATCAACGTTTTAAAATATTTAAGTTCTAGTAACTCGCACAGGTCAGCCAGCTTTGTTAAATTGTAAAATAAATAAAGCGCATTTAAAAAATATACACATATGATAATATAATTATGAAGTACAATGAGATATCTGGACGAACCAATAGTTCCAGTGCATAAAGATTTTCCCACTTCAGTAAAAAGACAAAAACTATTAGAAAACTTAAGTATCGTAGATTTCAGTTTCCTTTATAAATAGTAACAAAATTTCCACACAACTTGTTAAAAAAACTATTTGATTTTTCTTCTGTACTTATAGTTTCTCAAATTAAATTTACTTTTTCTTTTCAAACTGGATGTATTATTTATGCGCGCAGGTCAACTCTTTCATAAATAAAGAATCGATACGTAAAGATTTTAAAATTACAAGATTTAACTGAATTTATTAAGTTTTGTATTATTTTACTCATAATCTGTTAAGTTTAAAAGTAGTACTTACCACGGTGACTTTTCTCATAGCCTCGTAGAAACCATACTCATCTAGATCGCCTGAAAAGTTAACACTATAAAGGTACCATATTTTACTTCTAATTTCTATAAATTTTGTTTTAACTTTAAAATAAATTATAAATAAAAAGTAATGAAAATAAACGTAAATAATAATAAAAAATATGTTCATGATACGCTTTTTTCTGGTCTTGCTAAAAATCTTTAATGTTATGGACCACTGCCAAGATACAACATTTTTAGTTTTTAGCCAATTACTCAGTTATCTTTTAAGGTAAAGAAATAATAAAAACCCGTTACGTTTGAAATTATGAGATTTTTTGTTTCTTGATATGTTAAAATTTGACGTTAATATCTTTCTATTGTTTAGTGTTTAGAAAAAAAACAACAAAATGGCAGATAATAAAAACCAAGCATTAAAACATTTTGTTATTTGTACCTACAGAAAAGCCTGGTGAAATTTGGGACGGTATATTCTTGATACCCTGTATTACAAATAAATAGTCTACAGCTAGTTTTATATTCTTTGTAACAATTGTTAGTCGCCATTCCGAATATTGATTACTTATATAAGATATCTGACTTACCGTCTTCAATATTCCTATTCGTCGATAAACGACGGCCGTTTCGGCTATTCAGCCATTTTCAAGTTTATCAGGTTTCCCTTCGTCACTTACATAAACACTTACACATAACTAACACAACGATTACATAATAAATAAATAAACCCACACACTTACACGCCAGTATTGCTAAAACTCGTGGTGAGTGACCACATACGACGCTGTCCCGGTGCGCACTCACAATTGTTTTATTTATTTATTTATTATGTAATCGTTGTGTTAGTTATGTGTAAGTGTTTATGTAACTGTCAAAGGGAAACCTGATAAACTTGAAAATGGCTGAATAGCCGAAACAGCCGTCGTTTAGCGAAGAATAGGAATATTGAAGACGGTAAGTCAGATATCTTATAATTTATATTCTTGTTTAGTGTAAAAATTAACATTAAATTTAAAATTATTAGTTATTTATAAACACATTTTGTCAATTTAATTTAAACATTTAGTAAAATGATGCAAAATTTCATTTTTACTATTTAAAACACAATCGTATGTACACATAAGTATGCAAAATTTAAACAAATAATTTTGAGTTTACAGATTTAATTTTATTACAGGTAAATATTCTTTGAATTTTATGTTAGAGGGGTAGAGGGTCTACTACGAACATTATTACAAAATGGGCTTACCTTCTTTGGGTTCCCAAGCTGATACATAATCCTCCATACACCTGTTTGCAGTCGCCTCATTTTGGGTTCCAAATATTTCCATCCAACTAGCAGTAGCACAGAAGCACTAGAATACAAGTATAATTTAAGACGAACAAAATCATACTTTATTTGCTACAATCGGATAATAAATAACTGAGTAATGAGACATTTACTGAAATAAATATCATACAAAATTTGCACTAAACAACAATTTGCCGTTTACAGTAATTGTTAGGCTACATAATTAGGCAAATGTCTCATTACTCAGTTATTTATTATCCGATTGTAGCAAATAAAGTATGATTTTGTTCGACTTAAAATTCTAAATTTTTTATTACTGGTAACATTTTTATATAAAAATTACGGTTTTCGTGAAATTTAACATCAAAGATTAAAATTGCCGCCATCTTGAAACTGTTTAATATGTAATGCAATTTTATACTCTTGTTTGACCTATGAAGGTACACGTTCGTGACAAATTTGAAGTTTCTATCTAAATTAGTACTCAAGTTATAAAATAATTTGTAAAAAACTCAAACAGAGGGACAGACAAAAAAACTAGGCATTTCAGACCCATATTTATATGACGTTTTTTGATTGTCTTGACCTAAGGAACAAATACACAATTTTTTTCCAGGGAGTTTGTAAACACCCTGCATTTAATTTAATGTTAATACAGTTCAGTAAAGAACATAAATCAGTTACCGGTAAGATTTCATCAAAAGGGTTGTTGGTTATTATCTGTGTATCGTCACTGTCGTCCAGGTCATTTGTGTCACCTTGGCGGCGAACCCGTTGTGAAGCCTTGGCAAACACGTTCCAGGAATCATCTGTGAAAACATACAGTAGAGGTGTAATAAGGGCGAACACACTTTTATATTACGTACATTACTTATTTAATATCCAGGAGCTACGAAGCTTCTCAGGCTTATCATTTTTTGAAGCAATCATTTCATTCAAGGCTAAATTTAAGGCAACCAAACAGTCTTTATCTCGCTTATGTTAAGTTGCCCATATTGAGTACACATATATTTTTCAAAAATTTCTCCATCCTCCATCATAATGATCATTTTGAAACATAGCAAGAATACAAGTTTTGATTTTTAACATATTACATTTTTTATGACATTGAAATTGTAGCCTTTCATTTTGTAAACTGTTAACCTAAAAATAACCTTTACACAAAAACTATTTTCAATTGAAAAATTCTGGTCCTTATTATTTTTTAATGACCATCTGCAAAATACGTCATAAAAATCGGTACAAAATGTAGCTAAAAAATTGTAGGCTACCGGAGTAAAATTAAGTACAACTTTCGTATAGTTGACCTCTAAAAGCGTTACAGATACTTCTAACAAACAACTTCGGCATGAAACAAAGTTTGTAACTTTTTGGCTAAGTATTTGCCAATCTTTAATAATATTCCTTATATGTGATTCTTCTTTCGAATGATCTTATTTCGTCTAAACTATTGACAAATATTTGAGTTTTCTTGGAAGCACTACTGTTAGGGCTAGTAGGCCTACTGTTCCATTTTTTGAGGAAACCGTATATATATATTAGAATCAGTACCAACCCTACCTTAGGACAACATTTTTTCTGTGAACTGTCTATAATTTAAACGTTTTATTCTGGGAATTTTCACAACAAACCAGTTACAATAAGTACAGTGTATTCACTATACCAAAATACGCAGACAAATTTATGTTACTATATTATAAAACACTAAAACACGTGGTTTTTACCCTATTATGATATTTTTGTTACTTTAAAGGCAATTGGGCAAAGATGAGTTTTTAACTTTGGCTTAGTTTTTAGCTGTGAACATACACTTGTAGCCTATTATAAAACTTAAAATTTTACAGTTGTAGTCTTTAACTATTTAAAAGTATTACATAATGTCAGGTAATTTATGTTATATCAAACAGTATAGCCCTTTAGATTTTATACATTCTAAACTGGCTGCTGTCTACTTTTATAATTTCAATAGTTTATCACCCACCAAAAGTATATTTTTACAAAACATGTAAATTTAATTTACGGTATGTATTTCAGAACTTCAGACATTTTTTAATGCTTGTATTTCTGTTATACAAAACAACTTAACTGATTTTACCAACTTTATGTTTACAGACTAGAGAATGTAAGTTCATCCTTTGTTTCTAATTTATAACGAATACATTCCATATAGAATGTACACTTAGGATTAATTCATTGTATCGAATCGTGAACATCGAGGTATATAGAATATCCGTAGTTTGATGTAAAGTACTGTGAACATTAAATATTGAAAAATTGTGTATTCGTGTTTTATTATATACTGTGTGTAAAAAAAGTCCGTCCGTCCTCCCTTTAATTTTTTTGCTTGTTAAAACAAACAAATATCTTTTGGGGAACGATACTAACTTAATCCAAAGTATCTTTTGACGTTATTGGAAATTTTGAGTGTCCCCCAAAAATGGGGGATTTCGGGGGCAACTGAAAATTTTTAAATGAGAAGTATGGTCATGTGATACCTCATTTTAAAGGTCTATTTAATTTTTTTAAACATTTTCTAAGATGGAGGAGTAAACTTAACATTTACGAAATCGATTTGGAAGCATTTTCTTAGGTCAAGCACCTTGAGATAAACATTTTTTGTCTCTTGAAATTTTGTCTAAAAACTCTTCTTTTTCGAGATATTAGCAAGCTTATGTCGATTTATTTCAACAAGTTTAGAGCCGCCATTTTGTTTTGGGTGTTCCGATTTTTATTTTCTTATGTCATTTTCCTAGTCTTAAATATACCTTTAAAATGAAGTATCACATGACCATACTTCCCATTTAAAAATTTGAGTTGCCCCCAAAATCCCACATTTTTGGGGGACACTCAAAATTTCCGATAACGTAAAAAGATACTTTGGATTAAGTTAGTATCGTTCCCCAAAAGATATTCGTTTGTTTTAACAAGCAAACAAATTAAGGGGGGGGGGGGACTTTTTTTTACACACACTATATTATGTATTTTACTAAGTGATGTTAAGTTGTAGAAATATCGGAGTCCGGTAATAGTATTTATTAAGATCGTATTCGCAGTCCGATGTCATTGAAAAGATACTACAATATTAATTTTATATGCCGAGTTAAATAAGTTGTGAATTGAGTTTAAGTTTAAAGTGTTTATTTTCTGTTCGTAATGAATTATTTTGAATTTTGTTAATAATGTTTTCTGTTTTCATTTATTTAAGACGTTTAGAATAGGATTGAACATTACAATTACGTATTAGAGCATTTTCTTACGTTGGCGCCTCTAACGCAATATGGCCTAGGGTCGTAATGTAAACTTTCGCCGAAAAATATACTGAATATACCAGTTTTTAAAAACTGTTTCCCATTGTTTTATGTTCAATAAAATCTAAAAAAACCATATGTAATTTCATGTAAGTTGTTGTTAACTTGATTAGTGTATGATTATACACTAACTGAATGTGTATGAAAGCTCTAAAGTATGTGTGTTTAGTTTTTTGTGATAAACCATTTATATTCGAATTTTAAATTACATTTTTAATAATTCCCATTAGGTGTTTAAAAAAAAGCTATTAATTTTGAGGCTTTCTTTATAGCAATGACTACATATAGTCATTGCTTTATAGTTTGTAACTAACATTTTAATAAATGACAGTCATGTTTTTGCTAATTATTTTAATTTATAACTTTTTGGATCGTTTGAATCTCAAAATGTTGATTTGAATATGAAATAACAATTTAAGTCTTAAAACAAAATATATAAATTAGCTCGCTTCGACAAAAAAAGAAAGCGAATTAAAAAAAAGAAAGCAATAATGGGGCTGGTGCCAGAAGGGGAAACTGTCATGAATATAAATCATTTGTTATATTGGTTTAGTCAGAAATTTGATCGTTATTGTTTAATTGTCCCATTTAAAATTTAAATCTAAAAAATTACATAAACTTGATTGCCTATAATCAAATAATAATGTAAAACCACAATATTAGGTTCGACTTATACTGAGCAAACACTAGTTCGAGAAAGGTTTAATTTATTGCAATTTTAATTTATGCTGTGAATATTAAATTTAAACAGATAATTTGTATTAAAAGTTTAAGAGCATAATTTTAGGTTAGGCCTATACCTAACCAACTTACGTTTATTTAATGCACTTACATTCACTAACATAGCACAAAGCAAAGTTAATAAAATTTAAACATTAAACAAAAAATAAAAGTCGGTGTATTCATTTTAGAGATATCACCAAGTATACTAATTTACCTTAACTTACAAATTTAGAAAGTGCAATGTCCGTTTTACAGGTATTACTAAGTAAACTATTTTAAGACAACTTACAAAATTAGGAAGCACAATGTCCATTTCATCAGTAGCGTGACGTGACTGAACCTATTCACCATTTTTACCACTGAAATTTTACCACTGCCTATATTATTTCGTCGGTTTCTTCTTCTTTTACGATCAGCTGTTACATTAAACTGCTGGTTTATATTAGTAGTGTAAAACAATAAAGAAGAAGAAAGCTTGGACGAAATGAATATACGTATACCGAGTTCGTATATTTTACCTCGTCCAAAAAGTATTCGGTACGAATAAAGAAGTTTTCACTTCAATAAAAAAATAGTTAAAGATACAAAGCAGTTTGCTATTCAAGATATTGAAGTTTTCAACTGAAAGAGTTTAGTATTTACCGTTTAGATTCAATAATCCCGTTTCATTCATCCTTTAATTTGGTTTACAAAGGTTTACTTACTCAAAACATCTGTATCGACTCCTCTTGTGAATACAAAAGTAGAATTAGCCAAAATGCAAAGTACAACAAAAACTACCTTCATCGTGGCCGCTTGTGCTCAACAATGACAATGGATGTGAAGAAGTGAAACACAATTACGATCAATTAGGTAGTAATCACATCCTGGTATTACGTAATTACATAGTAATTGAGATTAGACTGTGTAATAGAGCTATTATAGCTGAACCGCGAGTGTTGCTAAACAAAGATTTCGTAGTTTTACAAACACGTTGATAAGGTTTTCTGGGAATGACCGCAGATTTATTCCTAGAAGTATTAGCTCAACTAAGTTTTCATTTTTTTTGCAAAATCCAAAAACAACCCGAGCTTTTAATATCTAACAAAATGTTGTAATTATAAATAATAGCATTTTAGTCGTAAATGAATATAGTTCCTTTGGTGGTAATACAGGGTGTCTGATAGCCCCAAACAGTCACGAACTGGATAAACGGTCACAAAAGTCCCGAGAAGTCACAGATTTGCAGTCTAAAGTCACAGTTTTTTCCTGCCTGAAATTATATTAATTGTTTTCTGTATCGAACGAATCGCCCAACTTGTAAAACGTGAAGCAACTCTGATTTAAACTTTAAATTTATTTAAAGAATTGGTTCAAATCATCTAGTTTACTTAAGAATTAAGAGAGCTATTCATTTGATACATAAGTATACTAAATAGTAAAGGATCGGCGAATCACCAGTGTTTAAACTGTTACTTGGAAAACGATATTTTCTTGTACCGAAGAGGGGAGAAACGTATCTCTCTTTACGTGGATCCTGATTATTTTTTTAGTTTCACGAAATAGTTCATATTTATTTGTTTTTTCTGTGTTATAAAACAAATAATTTCTTATTTAGTACCCAGCCAGTATTATCAAAGATTTTTATATTCGTAAGAGGTACTAAGTATTTCGATTCGTTTGTAAATAGTCAAATGTTTATTGGATGTTTCCTAAAATTTTAAAGAAAAGTAAAGAAACTAAATTTTTATGTCCTGGTAGACACCCTGTAATATATAGAGAAAATAAAAAAGATAAATGTTTGTAATATACAGAGACGAGAAGGAAAGTTTAGTAATTTAGAAGGTCCGGGCGATGTTGTTCTCTGATAGCGAATAAAGTAACTACGATTACAGTTCCTAAGGCTCTCCAGGAGGAGGTGTTTTCTGGTAGGGAATAATGAAAGTTAGCTTATGAACAAAACTTTACTATCTAAAATTAAAAAAAGAAAGAAAGCAGTCATGAATACAAATCGTTGGTTATATTGGTTAATCTGAAATTTGATCATTATTTTGTATCTTATTCCATTTAAAATTGAAATCTAAAAAGTTAAAAATGATCAACATAAACATCATAATCTATAGGCAAATAATAATAAAAGATAATAAAAGAGAAAAAAGATAATTTTGGCTTAGCCCAATATTAAACCAACACAGGTTTCTTTAATGCATTTTACATTCATTACCATAGCAACCAAGTCAGCAAATTGAGACATAACTAAATTAACTATTTAAATTCTAGACGTATCACAAAGTATACCAAACTATATATTTATAAAAGGTAAATCCACTGACTCATTGATAAAGATTTCTCAAAAATTACTGAACGGATTGGAACGAAATTTGGTATGTAGATTCCTCTAGGACCATAGGTGCGCACTAAGAAAGGTTTTCAAAAAATTCTAAATTTTAAGGAGGTTTGGTGGGGTCAAAGTTAATAAATCACGATTTGTTTTAAACTACTGAATGGATTGAGACGAAATTTGGTATGTAGCTTTCTCTAGGGCCATAGGTGCTCGCTAAGAAAGAGTTTAAAAAATTCGAAATTTTAGGGGGTATGGGGGGGTCAAAGTTACTAAAAATTCCCATAAAAATACATAGCATAATATATTTATTGATACATTTTTTTTTGTTAGTTATAAATAAAATCCAAATACCACTGACTCACTCATCACGAACTCTCAAAAACCACCGAACGGATTGGAATGAAATTTGGTATGTATTTTCCTGTAGGGCCCTAGGTGCTCGCTAAGAAAGGTTTATCTCTAATAAGAAAAAAATTGAAATTTTAGGTGGGTTTGTTGGTCAAAGTTAATAAAAATCCCATAAGAAATACATAGTATAATATATTTTGTTGATGTTAATATACATTTAACTTTGATTTGTCTATCCGTGCAAAGCCGGATAGGGCCAGCTAGTGTAACATAACTAGTGTAACATACACAATTAGGTAGGGGAATTTCATTTCAGAGGTATTACCAAGTAAACTATTTTAACACAATAATGAAGAATGGCCATTTCATCGGTAGCGTGACGTGGCTAAACCAATACAGCTATTGAGTTTTACCTTGAATTGTAACACTGATTATTTTACTATGTCAATTTCTTCTTCTTTTACGATCAGCTGTTACATCAAACTGCTGGTTTATATTAATAGTGTAAACCAATGAAGAAACCACAGACGAAATCAAAACCTTAAAGAATCTCACTTTAAGCGTCTCGTCAGTTCGTATATTTTACCTTATCCAAAAAGGGCTACGTGCACCTAAAGAAGTTTTCACTTCAAAATATCGTTTGTATTAAAAACAAACTTAGAAGAATGGAAAGTAAGGTATTCACGAGTTTTGTAAGATTGTTGTTTACTTAGCTGAAATTTGCGAAACCAAACAGGCAGCAGGAAATGGATTGAAGTAACATAAGTGTATCCAGTGTGCATACGTTCTATATCAGTTCCTTTATGTAGAACTTTTGTAATGTGTTTGGAAAATTTAAGAGTTATTATATTATACTTAATATAATTATTATTATTATTATATTATTATTATATATTATTATTATACTTATACTTAATATAATATTATATGGTTAAAATAATATCTCCCACTCTAATAACAATAAACAATTTACATTTTTTGCTAGCTCGTGTACAGTTTTCAGTTTGCTTAGAGTATGTAAACCTCTTTGTGTAAGTAGAAGCAACGTTTTCCACTTTTATTTGCACAACTGAAAGAAGACAGTGCACCATTAAAACACTGCTTCGGGGGCAACTCTAGTACCTCAAATGCAGTCTGACGTCACTGCGTTTAGTTATTTACCGAAAGTACATAACGGTATATAATATGTTTACGAGTATCGTCCTCTCTGTCATCTCCTAGGCGTAACAAAAAACATTTTTAATAAAGTAATTAAAAATTTTTTAATTAATAAATAGTACAATATTTTTGTAGTTTTTATCTAAATACAAATTAAGAAGGCAGATGTTATTGATCTTAACAAATTTGCATTGAACAGAAAAAAAAGCAGATAAGATGAGTATTTTGCACTGTCCTAAAATTCTGAGATATATTTTAAGTTTAATGTATCTTTAATGTATCTACCTCATCGAGAAGTTAATTTAAAATCGATTTCAAAATGTGTACCAGACAGTCAGTAAATAAACCGAGAATTTGCATTGTAGCCCAGTTCTGAGATATGTTTTAAGTTTAAAGACTATAGATCATCGAGAAGTTAATTTAAAATCGATTTCAAAAATTTTACCAAATTGTCAAGAAACCGAGTTAATTTTGTATT